>CAJNOL010002219.1:0-13021 GCA_905250125.1 Rotaria sordida | reverse complement strand
ATCTCCGGAACCTTTTTTGGGGGTTCGGTAAAAAACCGATTTTTTTTTAGAGTGTACGATTTCAAAAAGTGAGGAAAAGTTTCATAGGTTAGTTTAAGAAAAAAGTTAGATTGCATTAAACTAATAAAATTTTTAAATATAGTAGAAGAGTTCAAAATTTTCATTTTGACAGCTCTATAATAAGAAAATTTTGAAACGTTTTTTTTTGTTATTTATAGGGAAAATGCATGAAAATAATTAGTTGAACTTACTACGAGACATCTAGAAAGGTGCTAGTAATTACAATAGCGATAGATCGAAAAAAAGTCAACAGTTTTGTAAGAAAAATGAATAAAAGAAAAAAACTGTTTATGTACTGATAGAGAAGGGTGAAAGACAGTTATATAGCGACTCGTTTTCCACCTATTTTTGTTTTATTTTTAACAGGAATCTTTTGCTTGTCTTCTGCTTTTAAAGCGTTGCACAGTTCTTGAGCTAGATCATTTTGTATTTTATGATCAATATCGTAGTTTTCTCCGCAAGCATTTATTTGAATGAGCGAAAGTAGTTACTGGAAACAAAGAAAATATCTAATAATTTATATTTTGATATATCCGATGAAAATGATGACATTTGTAGGATTCAAACAACTATAGAAGAGAAATAGAACATTGCTATTTTTCTTCTAGATGACGTTATTATTAGTTACTAGGAGAACGAATTTTAATTATTGTCAATGTTAAGCATACTGAAGAAATACGCGTATATGAAGGTTGATATCATATAGAATTCAGGCATTTGCTAATAAACAATATATTATTATGATGCATTCACTTATCTGAAGTAAGTCAAAATAATCAAGCGGCATCAAATTAGTTGACGTATCGTGTATGTAGTGGATTGTGGAAGTGAAAGTGATGCGTGCTATGATTTATTAAACATGTATTAACGAGCGAAATTTCGGTTGATAATAAATTCTTCTGAAGATGTTCATAAAGTCTCTATAATAGACTTACTTTGACTTTCTCTAAAGTTACTCAATGTATTTTCAGTATAAAATGAGATATATTTAGTATCTCATAATTGAATCGACCCTCATGAATTTCATACGTATATAAAATATATTGTACAGATTATCACTCGTTCAGTATTCAAGGATATTCGCCATGTTATTAATATTATTTTGATCAAGCACTTCGTTCATACGACTTTTTATTGTTTAAAATTAGATATCTTCATTTTTTATATTTCGATATGATTTTTTTCGTTTCATTTAATTTTTCTTTTGTTTTCTATTGTTATACGGAATGTGATCTTATTATTCAAATATATTTTACGGTTGTTCATAATTTAAATTCATTAGGATTAGTGAAATAGAGTGTAAATTTAAGTTACGAAAAATTTATGCAAAATATAAATACATAGTACTGCATTAGTTACTTTTTTTTCAGTTCGATTCGCGATTCTACAATTATATATATATATATAATTTATTTTAATTTAAATTTGTATTTATTAAATAAGAGTTATATGTGCGCAGTATTATTTGTTACTCAAATATAAATATTTTTCTTCGTGATGAATATTCATTTATTTTAGTACTATCGATAATGTTTTATGTTTATTTCTTGATGAGATGTGTTCAGATTTTAACAATTACTTCATCTAAAAAAGGTAAAATACTTTTCACTAAAAAATCATTCAGTAAACATAGTGTTTAAGATACTTTCAAGAGGTGATGGATTTTCTTTAACTATTGAAATATCACTAATTATACCAGTTATTTCGCTATACGTAAAGTTTACGGTTAAAGAAATAATATTGTTGAAATTATTTTCATCATTTGTACCATCATTGCTTTCTATGAAATCAGAAGTTTTTTCTGATAATATAAGCATTAATAACGGTTTTGTAATTTTTAAATCGTATTGTTCATTATTAAAAGTCGAAATTGTAATTTTAAAGTAGTTGTCAGTTATGTTTTCGTCTTTTATTAAGCGAGAATGGCAATCAATACAGACAGTTATTCCTGCTTCATCAATTACGTTTGTACCACCACAACATTGACATGTATAATGATTGTTATATTTGTCTATAGACATAATTTTTCCTTTTTGTGTATTGTATCTATTTATACTATTATCAACTTGACTGATTACATTTGTTGGATCTTTAATTTTAATAAATCTTACAAATAAATAAAAGAACATCATTACATAAAATTTTATAGGTTTCAATACATACGATGTTTCTGTTGTAGCAGCTAATGATATTTGTTCATTATAGATTCGTATTTTTAATAATCGAATATGATATGATTTTCCCAATTCTATTTCATTAAAATGATTTTCCCACATAGTCATTTCTAATGCTCCAGTCGCATCACCAATAATAATTTTGTTTTTACTTTTTTGCACGCGTTTAAATTGATTTTCTTCAAAAACAACTGCAATTTCATCACTAATAGAACAGATTTGTGCTTCAACTGTACATAATCGATCGTTTATTTCATTTTTTAAAATATTGATATTTTTGACACGAATACATTCAGGTCGAAAGTTCAGGTCTTTATCAATCACCTTTGTAGACATTGTACAAGTATATTCATCATTTTGCTCACGTAACGAAGTAATTGAAGCTCCTCGGCCACTTCGAAGCGATTCTTTTAATCGATTATGTAACGAACAATATGGAACTTTAGATAAATATTTGACAACTCGAACTGTTGATTGATCTTCAATAGATGCAATGAATGAATAATGATGATTATCATTTGTATTGTTTTTTGTAATTTTGTTAATATGAACAATATACGCATCTAAGGAAACTAAAGCTGATGAAGGTAATGTATTATTCTTATCAGTAATTGTGCGTTTCATATTATTAAAAATCGTTGGATTAAAAAGAGAAAACTTAAACGAATGCACTAGAACGATTGCGCCTTTTAATATTTACTACCATTTTAATGACTTATTATTGATTTTGAATAAATTTTAGTAATGGCTTTGCAATTTTTAAATTTTTTTTTCTGTTCTTAATGTGGTAATGTTATTTAAAAAGACATTTTTTTCAAAATATTTAAATTAATGCAAGCATTAATTTATCATGAAAATGAGTGAAAAATATTAAAATCATAAAATACATCAACTTTTGTCGCTTTAGTATAGAATTAATTCGCAGTAGGGTTCACAAATTTCTTAATTTCAGCAGGTGAGTACTAGTTTTTGTAATTCTCTTCTTGTCAAAAAATCTCTTGATATCAGGAAGTGTCTTTTGAAAGTTTCCCTTGTATTCTGTTTTTTTGTAGTTTTTTTTCTCGTCTCTATCCTTAACGAGTAATTTAGCTAACTAGAAAATAAGATCGATTAAATAGAATTTTTATCAAATTAGATTAAGCCAATAATCAATAAGAGAATAAAATTGTTCTTCTTTTCTTTTCTATTCTTATATCTAACGACAAAGTGTTTCATTTCCTAGATAAAGATAATGTAAGAGTTTTTTTAAATACAAAAAGAACAAGAAGACAGTGATTTAAAGAAAATTGGCCTGAAACAGATGATGCTTGTTAGTGACATTCGATATCGGTTTGAAAAATGTGCGATGGTCAATATCACTTGAACATGCAAATAATGTTCATTCACTATTATTTGAGAATAGTTCTAAATTGAAAACTGCTTTGTCATGATCATCTGGTATAATCAATCAACTTTTGATATGTAAATTCAAGGAAGAATGGTTATTCAGTATGATATGTTCTGATTTTGTAACAGAATATAAAAGTGACAAACAAAAATATTATGTTTTATTTTTTTTATTTTCTGTTAGGAAATTCTATTAGCAGTTTTTTATTACACGACGGTAAGAACTTTCTATGCGAAAAAAAACATCAGCAATGACTTTTTGTTTTTGAAGAATAATCTCCTGATTCTTATCGTAATTTAAGAAAAAACCTTCGGATGAATTCCTAGTTTGTTTTGGGAAAGGTTCTGAAATTTTAGAAATACAGATTTCGCAACCGTGATTCGTATTTTAATAATAGTTCTATCGTGTGTTCTGATGAAGAAATTAGAGTATTAGCAATGAGTGTCTAAAAAAAAATACATTTTTTGTATTGATTGTACCATATTTTTTCATGTCTTAATGTATATGTTTGTATCGTGTTCGATATATGAAAGTAACACAACGATTAAATTCATGATCGTTTTGTCAATTTTATGTTTTTATATTTGAAAAAAAATTTTAAGAAATATTTCATGGGAATTCATATACCCTTGATTATTGTAGATCATGAAATAGGCTTTTAGTTAATAAATTGCTATTGTGGTGCAATGCAACAAATTTTTTTGAAAGACTTTATCCATATTGAAATGAATTGATTCCTATTTTAGTTTGTGTTTAGTCCACAGAATTCTATATAGGTTTGTTTTCAGTAATATGTATTTGGAAGCAATATTTACAAGTGGTCTAAGTTTTTTTTTAAATGTCTTTTATTATAAAAGGAAAAGAATTTAATTACGATTGCTTTTTTTTTCACGTAATATCTACCATTATTAGGTTAAATCATAGTATTTTTTTTCGTGTTTGTTTTTAGTGAGAAAAAGAAATTTAAATTAATCAAATCATGATAGAAAACTACACTGAGACACAGCATTATGGTTTAAATAGTTGAAAAGGAATTTTGTGAAACAGCTTAAAGTTTTTGGCTGTCATTATCTTTTCAGTTTTATAAAAAAATAACATTGAATAGGAATTTTGAATGTATAAATAAACGTGATCGATATTTTTAAAAACTTATGTTGATATATTGTGTTATGTATTAGTAAATTTTAAAAGTTAAAATATGTAATATAAGTGCCAATTATTTATTGTATACAATTTTAGATCGAATCTAATTTGAACATTAGAGTCACTGATACTGTCTACGATGACTTTATCATAATAGAATGTCGATAACAGTAACAGATTTTTTGAATTTCTCCTCATTATTGTTGAATGTTAATTTATGTCTGCTAGCTGTCTAATTTACTACTTAATGGCGGTAAATTCAAAAGAGAAATTTTCACATTCTTATATTTGTTTGTAAATCTATTATTTTTTATAAGTAAAAAAATATTCGTTCACAATATTAAGTTGATTATTTTTTTGGTGGAAGCCGATTCTTTTTATTTTAACTAAACTGTAATAAACGTTACATTTTATTCATTTGGATCGTGAACAAATTGTTACTATTAATAATATGGAAGATTTTGATTAACTATCAATGAACTTTCAACAATTTTTCGAACAACAAAGAACAACAAACATTTTGAGCAAATGTACCAATTTATGTACAGAATATCCCAGTTTCTTTAAACTTTCTAATGGTGCGCTGACTATGTCTAATTCATTTATTAAATGGCCTACCGTGATACATAGTGGTTTTAGTTCAGAAAGTATTAGACAAGCAACGAAGTATATTGATATACCTGAATACAAAGTTTTTTGTCGACTTATCTCGTACAATATGCCAATATATTCAACAAATCAACCATTGTACAATGTTTTTAAAAGTAAAGCATTATTAACACCAAGAGAACTACATCCTATAGAACTACAAATATTCAATATTCATTCATTATCAAATGAATTACCTAAATTTGTTAAATCATTTGATCAATTCGTTAATAATTTGAATGATCTTTTTTACTTTTATTGGTATGTCGATTAAATTAAATGATTCATTAAATAAGCATAGTTGTATTATTCGATACACAGAAACCTATATCTTGATGGAATTTTATTGTTTCAGGAGTAAAGACTAATTTTCTCGATTTCATTTCTAATGTTTCAGTTCAAATTTAGTGTAGAATAAAGAATCATAAACACTCAAAAGTCGTAAAAAGCTCGGGTCGTTGCCTTCTGAAAACGATTTTTGATTGTTTTGAAAAATTTTACAACCATCTCAGGATATTTATCAGAAAAATCAAATACAACAAATTTAACCAACAATGTCGACGACACATATCTTTTGCGAGTTTTAGAACATCGTAAAGAAATTCTACAGCCAAAATATTTATTTTCATCGAGCTATTTGATGTGTTAGTGAACTACTTTTTATTAAATGCTCTTAGGAATGATTATATCTTGAGGGTAATAAATATCGACGCAGAATTATACTTCCCATATAGAATTCTCGAGGTATTCTAAGACTCGCAAGAGATATCTGTTGTCAACATTATGAGTTAAATCTGTCGTATTTGCTTGTTGATGAATATTATGAGACGATTGTAGAATTTTCCAAAATGATTAGAAATTATTTTCATAAGATAACGATCCAGAACGTCTTTAACACATTTTTATATTAACGAAACTTTGGTATCAATTTCATAGCCAGTTCAACGTTGAGTATTAATTTGGAGTAGTTCCTTTGTGAGATACAAAAATAAACATAGTTTTAGCCTAGCAAAAAGAAAATATATATTCGAAGTGTTATTCAAATTCAAATGACTTTACAACTATAATTATTTTTTTATGTTCAAATCTCCTTTCATTTAGCATGTGTGCGATTTTCTATATTTTCTTTTTTTTTTTGTCTGTGAAATGCTAGTTGGTATCATCTTATTGTTTGTTCAAGATTTCATATTGCTGGTGGATGCTTGTTAACATGCCTTATTGAAAATACTACTTTATCACCTGGTCAAGATATTGATTTATTTTATAAAGGCATCTCATACGATGATTATTTAAATTCTGTTGTAAGTTAGATTTTTTTTATTTTGTTAATGATATTTATTAATATAACACTAGTACAATACAGAAACAAAATTGCGACAATATTTTTATGTTAAACGAATAAAGAATGGTGGACAACAAATTATTAATTTACGATTGTTTATGAATAGAACAATTCAAGATCTTCTTCAACAAAAACAATTTGTTGATCTTCAATTTATTTTTATTAAATCATATTATACATCAGATCAAGTGATAACAAATTTTGATATTGATGCAACACAGTTTACATTTAATGGTGAAAGTTTACAAGGTACAATGGCAGCTATAGAATCGATACGAACATCAACTATTATAAATTATACACTCAATAATGATGACAAGGATAATGCACGTATTGCTATTAGAATCGGAAAATATGTTAAACATGGTTTTAAATTGTTAGCTCCAATTCATTTCAATTTCAAATGATTCGAAACATCACCAACACATATTAGCAATCGAAATATTTCATCACACATAGAACAACGTAATGCTATTCAACACGAATCTAATTTAGAATCATCACTTCAGGAATATAATAATACAATTGACTATGAATATCCATATATAGTATTCAGTAGAAATTATGATTGCTTTTATGTTCAGAATAGTTTTTGCTTAAAAATATTATTTGCAAATGAATAAGAAATCGAAACTATACTTTTAATTTCAATGTAAAAAATAAACCAAAATTTACTGATACAGTATGCTAGAATCACTCAATAATTAAAATTTAAAACAAATACGATAATTAAAACTTTTTTTTTACTATAGTCTCATGCATTTGAAAGAACTGAAAAGTGAATGTGTCTTTATTTCTATTATATTTAAAATAATTGAATTTCGACTTTGAGATAGGTACAAAAATAATTATTTATGGGGTAGATGGTGTGATCGTCGTGATGCTCGATATCGTCATTTTTGTTCTGGCACTTGTAGCATATACGTGGATTTATCAGTTTGTCGCCTTCGTTCTCGATAACGGCGTACATATTTTCTATTGAGTCTTGCAAGGTGCTGTTTACGCATTAACAAAACTTGATCAATCATATCATTTAATAACGAAACAATGATAATTTCTGACGTTTGTTGTTCAATATCAGAAATATTATTAGTATGATTCATTGTAGGTTAATGTGATAAAAATGAAGAAACAATATAAAATGAACTTAATGGCGCATAAGTAACAATAGATATTTTTTTGTTGCTGTTCAATTTTTTTTTCTGAACGATCTAAACTGTTATGAAATTTTTCATCGTACTACTGAAACATTGAATAAGGAAGAAAATTTAAAAAAAAATGATAATTTTTTTTTTAAAAACACTTATGTAATTAATAAGAGCATCTGTATATTCAATGCAATGCATTTCTTTCTATTCAGAGTAGTACGAGATTGAATGGCTACGTAGTGCTAGATGTATTGTTTTTTTTTTGAAGAATCTAATAGATTCATATACGTATTTTGTGAAACTATATGATATTATTAATTAAAAAGTCGATGTGTTTCAAATCAGGAGGAAGATAAAGATAAAAGGAAAAAGAAACTTATAGTAGAATTGTCAAATTTGTATTATTAAAAATGTTTAATTGCTAAATAAAATTATATTTATTTAATGTTAAAATATCAGTAGTGTCAAACTTGAAAGTTGAATTCAACTATTCAACTATTAGTTCAACTATTCAATTATTGAATAGTTGAAGTTTCAACTATTCAACTATTCAACTATTCAACTATTCATTTATTGAATAATTGAAGTTTCAACTATTCAACTATTCAACTATTCAATTATTGAATAATTGAAGTTTCAACTATTCAACTATTCAAAGTATATGATGATCTCCAGGGTTCTCTGTCACGGTCTGTGATGGTCTCTAGGGTTCTCTGCCACGGTCTGTGATGATCTCCGAGGTTCTCTGTCACAGTCTCTGATGGTCTCCTGGGTTCTCTGTCACAGTCTCTGATGGTCTCCTGGATTCTCTGTCACGGTCTGTGATGGTCTCCTGGGTTCTCTGTCACAGTCTGTAATGGTGTCTAGGGTTCTCTGTCACGGTCTGTGATGATTTCTAGGGTTCTCTGTCACGGTCTGTAATGGTCTCCGATGTTCTCTGTCATGGGCTGTGATAGTCTCTAGAGCTCTCTATCACTGTCTGTGATGGGTATGAATTTTCTCTGTCCCGGTCTGTGGGTGGCGGGAGCGAGTGGATCCAAAATTTCTACCTTATACACTTCAAAAACTTATTGATTCATATTCAGAATTTCAAGCTGAATCTAATGGTATAATTTTTATTTCGATCGAACAAATTGTTATAGAGTAATTGTTTACGAAATGATGCAGGGTTAGAAAAAAATGACCTGGCGACATCTTCACCTTGCAAATCTATGTAGTCTTTCATTTTACAATATTTTTTAAATATTTATACATCAATCGATTCATCATGTGATAGTGAAAAAAGTTACGTAGGATTTTTGAAAAATTTTGTTTCATTGCTGAGAAAAGGCACCAACACTAATTGACTATTTTGTGAGGAAAAAGCGACTGCCATCGGTCATTAGCTTTTTTTTCGCAATTGAATGTGGTCGACAGATATTTTTAAAAAATCGTTGTATACTTAATAGGATTGATATTTCAAGCCTTCTAATGTGTCTAGAGTCTCTTTTTTCTACTCGCAGTGGAAGTAAATACGCTATATAACCATATACTGAGTTCGTATATTCTGCTTACCAAACGCACGATTATACGTGATCACACGTTTTTTTATTGCTCATTTGTTTTAATGTTTTTAATAGTTTTTCTTTATTAATCATGTCTCCTGAATCGAAAAGACGAAAGCAAGCGTGGGTTGCTTTATTGCGCCGTTATAAACGTAAAAAAGAACAATTTTCATATGATGAAAGGCATTATGAGCCAGCATCAATGGCTATAGAAGAAGATGAAAAACATGATGATTTCATTCTGTCAGATGAAGATGACGATGATTCGATAATGGATGTAATTGACTTCAAATCAAGACTAGATTTGTGCAGCATTGGTGATATATTTGAATTATGCAAACTTGGATGCGGCTCACATAAACTAGTAATGACAGTCTCTCTTGAAAGTTTTAGTTGATCACATGTTCATAGAATGAAACATAAAAGTATTTTAATGCACATTTTCGAATTACGAACTAAATTAGTTGAGTCGAAAAACCTTTAAAAAAAGTTTAAAAAATCCGAAAAAAATTAAAACTGGACAATCCAAAAAAAAATATAAAATACAAAATCAAACAAAAATTTAATAGACGAAATAGAACTATACTAGAACTGAAACTTGAACTAATATTTCTATCACTTCTCAATGTACGTTTGGCTTCACGTGCCAGAAAAGATTAACATGTGTCTATTGTTAAGAAAAGGTCTCATGGCTAAGCAGCGTACAACCGGAAATTTTGTTCCAGGACTCTTTATATTCTATCAAAGGATCACCTAGTGATTTCCTATTCCACCTCATTGAATAGAGAACGATTTTTTAAAATATTTGTCGACCACATTCAATTGCGAAAAAATGCTAATGACCGATGGCAGTCGCTTTTTCCTCATAAAATAGTCAATTAGTGTTGGTGCCTTTTCTCAGCAATGAAACAAAATTTTTCAAAAATCCTACGTAACTTTTTTCACTATCACATGATGAATCGATTGATGTATAAATATTTAAAAAATATCGTAAAATGAAAGACTACATAGATTTGCAAGGTGTAGATGTCGCCAGGTCATTTTTTTCTAACCCTGCATCATTTCGTAAACAATTACTCTATAACAATTTGTTCGATCGAAATAAAAATTATACCATTAGATTCAGCTTGAAATTCTGAATATGAATCAATAAGTTTCAGAAAGAAATAACGAAGATATGAGCGAAAAAAATCTTATTTTTCTGAACGGTACCTATTGATCGGTTTTTTCAGATTTTCACAGTATTTTGACGTTTTTTCCCCAAAAATATGCTCAAAATACAAAAAATCATACATATTCAGATTCAGCTCCACGAGCTCTATCTAACTATGTATAAAACAAAAAAACTTTTTTTTTATGCTACACTTTTGCATTTGGTGGATCTTAATTACTAGTAAGTATTATAAAGTGAGCGTCACCTGGCTCAATTTCGATCAGATATAGTGAGAAACAGATTTTGATGTTCACTCCAAAATTTTGTAGCTCTAATTCGTACACTAATAAAATGCCATAATTTTATCAGTTTCATCCGGATGTTGTCTGAATACAGCGATTAGATTTTATCGCTTTAAATTAAATTACATGGAAGAACAATAGTGTGAAGGACGAACATGAACGTATATCGCTTCTTCATTATGTGTTATGAATGTAAACAATAGATATTGCTGGAGGACTTTTTCTTGGCTGAGATCCATACGAACCTCAGGTGGATGGATCAAAGTTAAATCTACATTAGACATGAACATTACGTACGTTAATTGTAAATAATGACCAATTTTTATGGTTCTTCTCTGTTGGATCTTAGAAAGTTTTGAATCATAAAAATAACATCAATTAACAGCTAGCATTATGTTCAGTGACGTTTGTGGAAAAGTTTTTCAGTTATCTTAGTACCAACCTCATATTTGCTTCTGTAAATTTCAACGATAGTTTAGATAGTTTCTGGGAAATAACTGGAAATGTTATTTGTTAGTTTGCTTTTCGAAAATTTTTCCAATATCTTTCTTTAGGTAAATGAAATATGATAGTATTAATATCTTTTTATTAGTTGAGAAACTAGATAAATATTAGTAGTCGATTAGATTTGTGAAGCGATTGTTCTAATGCAACATATAAAAAATACTTATATGATTCACGGTTAATCTAAACTAATTAGTTATGAAGTAATTAAGTTTATATGCTGACCTGATAGTATATAATCTAAAGATTTTGAAACTATAACAATAGTTATTCATATTTACATAAGAAAACTTCTTTTAAATATTTTTATGAGATCTTTTAAACTAGAACGCAATAATTCCAGAAAAATTTTATATGAAAGATACGACTAAGGAAATATATTTTATGACGATTTCATACGAATTTGAAGAGCCGAAGTATTAAATGAGAATTGTGAATTGATAACTATCTAATAAAACTAGATTTAGGATGGCTTTGATTAATAGTTGTTGTTTTATCCACTAAAATATAGTTATTCTAATTTCGAAAGCAGCACTAGTGAAGACAAATATATATCATTTCAGATGTAAACTCGAAGTTGTCGTAAGATATGGTAGATCATCACTATAGATTGTCTTTAGCAACAATGATCTGCATGTATGTCATCCTTGAGCTTTGTCAACTTTACTTAACAAAATCGAAACTGAATCAACAATTAAGCTAATTAAAATTTCTAACAAATAAGAAAAAGTTTTGTTCTAAAGTAGAGCATGACAATGAAAAAAAAAGATTTTAACCTTTTTCCATGCGTGTAAATAACGATATGAATCATAGTTTTGATGAAATGCACATGAAAAATAGTCATATGCAGCGTCAATTTGATCTATCACTCACGTATAGCAGACAAAAGTATAAATGAAAATTTAAAATCTATTTTCGAAATGCTTTAGAATTATGAAGCTCGTCATTTTGAACAATTTTGGTATTAAGAGTGCCTCTAAATTCCTTACAGATTTGCTAAAGGTTGAGTTTTAGTGTGCCCTACTCAATCTGCTGAGATTATACATTTACCCCACAAGCACAAGGACGATTATACAATAACTCCATATGGGATAAATGTATACAGTTTTTTTTGTTTGGAGGTCTTTTTGTTAGCTTTGTAAAACAAAGATAGTCTTTAGATATAGCCAGGGTTACCAGATCTTCCGAAATGACAGGAAAAATTCCGAATTTTGACTTTTTTTCCGACGGTGCTCCGAATTTCCGAATTCTTCCGAATTGGGATTGTTTTCCGAATTTTTTCCGAATTTCACTTTTTACTTTACAAAGTACTCAGATGAACATATAACAGCTATTGATCTTTATCGAATTATTTCTGATTAGATTAAAAAATATTTGAACAACGATTAGATGATCATTATTTTGGCGATAAAGCACATACGATACTCAACTATTTAAAGATTCTGATAAGAATAAAGCTGAAGAATTACAACAATCATTTCAATCACTCATCCAAGTTACTATTGAATACATTCATTCATATTTTGATAAAGATCGCAATTTCTGTGAAAAATCATTGGTTTTTGATTCTCTTTCTGCTTGATTTCTTAAAAAGGAATATATTATGAACGTTCTTG
>CAJNOL010002218.1:5138-43554 GCA_905250125.1 Rotaria sordida | reverse complement strand
ATTTCAGAATCGATCTGATCAGTAAGTATTTTTAAAATTAATAAAGATTTTTTTTCTTTATTTAGATTTATTTCAGCATCGATCTGATCAGTAAGTATTTCTAAATAGATAAAGAATTTTTTTTCTTTATTTAGATTTATTTCAACATCGATTTGAACGGTAAGTATTTCTAAATAGATAAATGATTTTTTTTCTATTTAGATTTATTTCAGCATCGATCTGACCAGTAAGTAGTTCTAAATAAATAAAGAACTTTTTTTCTTTATTTAGATTTATGTCAACATTGACCTGACCAGTAAGTATTTCTAAATAAATAAAGAATTTTTTTTTCTATTTAGATTTATTTCAGCATCGATCTGACCAGTAAGTATTTTTAAATAAATAAAGAATCTTTTTCTTTATCTAGATTTATTTCAACATCGATCTGAATGGTAAGTATTCCTAAATAAATAAATGTTTGTTTTCTGTTTAGGTCAGTCTCAGCAATAAAATGCAAGATAAGTATTATTTTATAAAAAAAAAAGACAATTTTATAAATTTAGGGCCTTTTCGAACGACATGGGATGGTGCTGATTAGTTTGGCGGAATGCACCAATTCTTTTTTTTATCAGGTGGTTTGGATAGTGTATCGGATAAATATGATTTTTTACCAGTTATAGTACTCGAGTACTATAACTGGTAAAAAATCATATTTATCCGATACATTATCCAAACCACCTGATAAGAAAGAATTGGTACATTCCGCTAGACTAATCAGCGCCATATATATATCGCGTCTCAAAAAAACAGAAAGCTGATGAGTGCAGTATGCATACTGCGCGTAATATCTGATTTAACTACAGAAACCTAGCAGAATTCCGTCAGATCCTGTACTTTTCAAAATCTTCCCATAGTCGGATCCAACATCCGACAACTTCCTGTCTAATTTGACGGGATCCGAGCCTAGTTTTGCTCGTCCTGGAACTCTATCCGAATACGAAGTAGTGTTTAGTGACGCAAAAACAGACATATAGGACCTGGTAAATACAGTCGTAAACGTCTGAAAACGGTGGATTTCAGACACTAAACGGAGAGAAAACGGTATTAATACAACTCATCGTAATTCGACGGAAACGGCATGAAACGGCGCCGTTTCCGTTCCGGCGAAACACGTTCCGTAATCTGGTATGACGGATTACGGCCCCAAAACCGGTGGAAAACGGCCAAAAACGGCCCTTTTCTCGCGCCGTTTACGGTAGGAATTACGCCGTTTTACAGCCGTTTCATGCCTTATACGGCGCCGTTCCAGATGGTCGGAATGATCGACCTGGGGTAGTCTGTTGTCCTATGAAGATGCAACAAATCTTAAACTTTCAGGAGTGGACTAGAATCCTTAGCTGACGAGCTAGAAATCTGCGGTGTTCAGCAATCGAAAGAGAAAAAGTCCGAGCGACCTTTTTCTTTGGATACTATATAAGGCGGAATTATTTTGAAATCCATTATTTTCGCAAAACAGTCAAAAAAATGCACGAAAACAATATTCCTTTTTCAAAGAAATATTGATAAAAAGTCAGAAAATTTGCTAAAACTCAATACAGTTCTATATCATTCGACGAAATAGATATCCAACTTTGTTTGTTCAATATAGAGATGTGAGAAGACAATCATCTGAATCGTGTCTTGAACTATAGATCTGAATCACGTGTCAAACTCAAAATTAAACCGAAACGAAATACCATTTTCATGCATTTTTTTTGAATATTTGGCGAAAATAATGGGTTTTGAAAATAGTTTTGTTTCATATAGTATCAGATAAAAAGACGTTCGGAGCTCTCCGCTTTTATTTGCTGAAAGTTACAGGTTCCTAGCTGTTGCCATTGTCGAGCTATTGAGATTAGACATACCGCACTGTAATTCTTACGCGGACATTAGTCAAATATTCTTTTTTTTCTATTGCAATGAATCAAATTTATCATATTACTTTACTTAAATATTTTTAATTATTAAACATTCTTTATTTCTCTTTATTCAAAAAATCACACGAAATGAAATTCATAACAAATGACTATCGAAAACAAATAAAAAAAAAACAAAAACAAAAAATTCAAAGATCATTTCTTTATCCTATGATTATAAATCAGCTGGGCGATACATGAAAAACTTTTTTTGTCATTCTAGAATTGAATGAGATTTTCTAAATGTGTACCATATTTTCCAAGTAGAAACATAATAGTAACACCAAGAATAACACCACTATTTTGACATAATAATATTTTAAGTTTAAAAAAAATTGTTATCGATTTTCTCGAGTCAATATAATCTTTTTCGATCGCATCACCCATTGAAACAAGTTCTGGTATCTATACGAAACGAAAAAAAAAAGAATTTCTTGATTCAAAACAAGACATTCATCTACCATATCTGCAAGTCCAATATACACAAACATTCCACCAGCTAAAGCATATATCCATGGATGAAATTCTTCCAATTCTCCTGAAGAAAAAGAATTAAATTATTTATTGAATAACTTAAATTTTAACAAACCTAATTTTGCCCCAATAAAAAAACCAAGATAACAACTGCAAGCTGATAGAAAATTGACTGCAATTGCTTGTCCAATACTTAAACCACTACTAAGTAAAACAGCAAGATCACCAAGTTCATGTGGAAATTCTTCACATGCTATTGGTAATGTCATTCGAAGACCCTCACCAATCGATACCATAAAAGCTGCACCTAATGTTAAACCATCAATAAAATTATGTAACATATCTCCAATAAAAATCATCCATCCAGCTGCTTTCATTGCTTTTAAATTTTTTATTAAATTATCGAGATGTTTATTTGGAACGGTGCCCTAAAAAAAGACCAGGAAAACAAGGATTTATTTAAAGGAAAAAAAAACATTCAAATCGATTTTGAACAAACAAATTAATCATTAGTTTTTGCAAAGAATCAGAGATATAGGTTTAGACAAGTGTTCTCGAAAACGATTAGTCTCGCTCATGTCTAGTCAAGTAATTCCTTTTAATATGAAAAGTATATACAAATGATGTGCATAGTTATGGGACTGAGTCGGATCTGGAAATTTATCTTATTACAGTCACCTATTCACAAAAGGTTCTTTGAGTAACTTGAATATTAGCATCGATGACTAGCACTATACGATAGTTATCCTGATTTATCTTTGACTTCTAACATATATTTTAAAATAAAACGTCAGCTAGCTCACAATTAGGCGAGTGAAAAAAAAAGGCATGAACTTTATATAAGAATATGCGTATGGGTGAGGGTATTCATATAAGCGCAGCTCTGATCTTCATCCACAGCCACAACAACATCAGCATTCACACACTTGTGTATCCCACAGTTACAGCGACGTTAGCATACACACTCACACCAAGCAGCCACGACAAAATCAGTACCGACATTCATGCCTGTACTCACGTCTCACAGCCATCACAACATCAGCACTCCCACACACACATCCAACAGCTACAGCAACATCAGCACCCATACACTCTACACTTGTCATAATAAAATGAATTTTTCAGTCCAACCTAACGCCAAACTGGAAGTGATATTCCTTCTAATGAATGTGTAAAAATGAACTTTAGCTATACATCATCGATATTATTCCGAACACTTGTAATAGTATTCTTTAGCTTGGTGAAGCATACACTGCATAATGATGTGTAAAAATTTGAATTTTCTAGACAGTGAACATTACCATGCCCTTCCAAATTTGAACTATTTGAGACATACTTTAGAACTTTTATCAGTTGATTTTTGAGTACTAGATGAAATAAATTTATTTATATCACTTGATTCTAACTACAATCGAAAAGAAAAAAAACAAAACAACTATTTCAATTAAGTAAATAAGTCAAGAAATTTACTGATATTCCATCATCGTCATGACTATGTGTACATATTATCTAAATATAAAAGTAAAATTAAATCAAAAGATTTGTTAAATAATAACATATACAAACTGTTTCAATATTTAAGAAAATTCTTGATAGTTGATCACGTATATAAAATATATAAATTGTAATCATTGTAAGAAGAGCTTTATTAAGATAGCAATGATAAATATCAAGTTTTGGAATGTTAAATGCCTTAATAAAACAAAAAACGAAAGAAAACGACTTATTCTCAATAAAAATAAGTGTGTTCATGAACTAACCATAGGCACTAAATGGAATATCCCTGATCCTGTTAGTGTACCCACAGCTGAAAAACAACATGAAAAAGAAAAACAGATTTTCGATATATATGTATATGGATTCATAAATAAATAGTCGTTATACCTAAACCAATAAAAGCACTAAGAATCCATTTAAAAGCAGATTTTTTTCGAAATGGTAAAATAAAAGCACCGGTCAATGCTGAGCAGTTAATAAAAGTAACAGCAATCACTCCGATCAAAATGTCTAGAATAATAACAGAGTTTGAAATTATATAATCACACTTATTGTATACTTTTCCATGTTCCATGTCCTTTTGATTTGCGACAGTCAGAATTGAATTTAGCATAAACTAGCGCAGGTAATAATCGTTGGATATCAACGTCAGTTAAACTTCCATTTATACTATCTGGTTGAATATTGAAGACATTGAACAGATCATTTATTGATTTAAAACACTAGAAATTACGTGAAGATATTATTATTTATTTTTTAAAAGAACTAGTCTCATTATAATTAGATGATTGTGATTCTTCGTTCGAAAAAACAAAATTCTCAATGCATGAACAGGCTTTATTAAAAGATATTTCGCGTTTCAGACAAAATAACAGTATCGACATCGTACATTAGTCTATTTCTCAATGCTTTCTTTGGATTGGTGAACGTTAACTATCAGAAACTTAAGCTCCGATTCCCCTTCAAAACAAGTTCATGTCCATCAGCCATATTGCAATTAGGATGACTACATAGAAGGATGCATTGAAATCGAATATTTCACAAACAATATGATTTTTTATTTAGCACATCGGTTTTTTTTTCAGAAATAACGGGTTATCTTTTTCTGTTTTTCCTCTTGATTATTGAATATTTATCGAAAACGACATAGTACAGGACAACAAATTTTAGCATAGTCTTTTCACTACAGTACCAATGTGTCCTGAAAAATTCATGCAATATGAATGTACCTGATCTCAGATCAATTGTGAGGGTACGGAGGGGGAGCTTAAGCGCATGAAAGTAATTAAGGTAAATATAAAGTCTATTAAAACATCAAGGAATCTATCAGAGATTAAAATGAATAAGAAAATTTTCATTTGGACTCGAATCGAATTATCCGTTTATTCAATTCAGTTGTAGCCTTTAGAATATATATGTTAATGAGATCAAATATTAGAATTCGAATAACAAAGTATAATAGATTTAACTTCATTCTAATTAACAATCTTAATGAACAAAAACAAAACAGTTAATCAATGTTACAAATACATAACAGAACACTTTTCTGTCTGCTATTTTTAAATCTTCAACATATCAACTTTACCTTGACTTTTTTACGTACTGAACTTTCTCCATACTGATTGTTTTCGTGCTCATCGCTTCCGCTGTCGTTTTCTTTACAAGCATATATAGATTAAAATAAAAGATTTTAGGTTCTATTGTTCTCGAATCGGAAATATCTTTGAATACAATAATGAACATGAGTGAATACATACAATGAAATAATGTAAATGATCAAAACTGCAGACTTCTAACTCTAATGGTGTTAAACCTTCAACAATTGCCTACTTGACTACAAATGCCTGTGTCATGTTGCACTACCGACGGCCTACTGAAAGATTCCTGATAGTTTTTTACCTATATAGTGGAGAACATAAATTTAGAGCAGTTGTATTTTTAAGTTTTCTTCTACATGGTAATAACTAGCAAGAATTTACAAAAAATATTTATGTAGCTAAAAGGATTCTCTATCAAGATTGATAGATCTGAACACTCCAACAAACCTATTTGGATGAAGCTTGTCGGAAAACCAAAACTTTCCAAACCTACTTTCTGGCTTCTACTCGAAGCTTTTTCGAAAGATTTCGTTTGATAGAGCAAAATGAGACATTTCCAATCTCTCGACAATCTTCCTTCATTGAATTGCATTCAATTTACAGAAGGTCTACGAAGCATTTTTCTCTTGTTTTATTGAAAATTTCTCTTTTTTGCCGTGTTTAATGTTTTGAACCTTCTGTAAATTGAATGGAGTTTGACGAAGGAAGATTATGGAGAGATTGGAGATGTCTCATTTTGCTCTATCAAACAAAATCTTCCGAAAAAGCTTCGAATAGAAGCCAGAAAATAAGTTTGGAAAGTCTTGGTTTTTTGACAACCCTCATTCAAGTAGATTTGTTGCAGTCTTCAGGTCTATCAATCCTGATAGAGAATCCTTCCAGCTACATAAATATCTTTTTTTAGATAAAACTGAAAAACACAATTGCTATAAACTTTTGTCCGCCAGTATATGCTGACTACTAAAGAATCAAAGGTCTATTAATCTTTATCTTTATAAATCGTACTCAAGAATATACATTTTATTCTTTATTGAATGTAAAATACAACTGATTAGAAGTTACATTAAGCCTACAATTTTCATATAAATTTAATAAATATCCGCAAACATTATATCAATTTGAACCAAAACAAAAGTAAATTAACTCAGGTGAAATATTGTCATCGTTATTATTTCTATAGAAATGTATCACTTCGAATAATATTAAAAGTAAAACAAACTATATTGTTTTATTTCTTTATTTAACAATAAATAAGAATAATTATCTATGAAATATATAAGATTATTAAATAGTATGAAAAAAGAAATATTATTTAATATATTTACTTTATGTTCTATATTCAAATCTTGAATATCGTTTTTATGATGAATATTTTGTATCACTTTCAAATTATCTATACTATTTGATTCAATAAATTTTCGATAAAATAAATTCAAATTAGTTTTTGTTTTAATATGTTTATAAAGAATATTTTCTTCAAAATTAGTTAATACATTATTAATTGTTAATACTGTATATGATTCCACTAAAATCAAAATAATGACTAGATAATAGATCATTATCTAAAAACAAAATTATCGCTATACTATGAATAAACATAATAACATGTAGAGGAGAGAGAAAAAAAAGAACAAATGATCAAATTGAATTGCTAGCAGAGATAATCAAATTGAAATATATTTTATTACAAATATCAAAGAAAAATAATACTTGAAAAGATTCACTTTTTTTTTTTGTTTGAAAAAACTTTAATGATTACGACAAAACCATCGAGATGTATCTCGACTACAAACATAATCATAAATATTTTTACGATGATAATAGCGCCAAACTGATGCTAATACTAAAGCAATTATAACACCTATGATGAGAAAAAGATTTTGACATAGGAGAATAAGTGTTTTTATTAAACGACGTTGTCTCGATGTTTGATTTGTTTGTTTGAGAATTATTTGTAAATGATGACCAAAATCATTCAATTCAGGAATCTGAAAAAAAAAGGAAAAAAAGAAATTATATTTCATTATGCATAAAACGCAAAAAAAGTGCTTTATTAAAATTGACGGAGCCGACACTCCCTATTTTGTTTTTCACCGCAATCGACAAACTTATTTTCTCAATATATACGTCGTACCGTAATTCAAACTGGATAAAAAAAAATCGTTGGTATATTAACAATCAACCGACGCTAGTTTGATATTTTAATGACCAACTATTTTCTGACTATTATTCTATCGCGTGATGCTGAAAGTTGTTCTCTGACCGGCAATCTACTGCCGGTAGTGTGGATAAACGGGTAACATTGGATAAGTTCTTTTTGAATATTTATTTTCATAAACTTTTTGTCTCGTAGTATAGAAAACTTCATAGGTTTACAAATTCTATAACAACTTTTCACATTCATTAACAGTTCGTAAGATACAGATGTTATTTGTATATTTTATTTGTTCGGTTATTTCTCATGTCTGTATGATATATATCCTATAAACATTTGAGAAAGCCTAAGTAAATTGATACGAAAGTGAGTTGATGAGATTTGAAACATAATTAATTAATAAAACAATTTCAATTGGAATTAAAATTATTTCTACAGTGCGGGGGCCCAGTGATTCTCCTCGTGTTTGCTTTTATTCATATACTTCATTTATTTTTAAATATATTACATAGTGCAAGAAAGTATGAAAAATGTCATATTTTCTGATATATTTGCCTTGAACAAAGAATAAAGCATAAAACTTGATGATTCTTTTTTTCTATACTATACGTACACATATGGATCATAATAAAAAAGGAATTCATAGACTTCCCAGGATGATAACTACAGTCGTCGAGACAGGCAAAAAAACGTGTCGGTTCACACAGTCTACACTCGTAAATTAACGTTTGGTAGGCACACTATTACGATCATGCCGTACACAATTGATAACGATCTGAATAATTGAATATTCAACCGTACATTCCTAAGTGTGTCTGTCAAACGGTAAAAAAAAACCATCTGAAACGGTTTTCTTACAACCGTACTTAATTAATTTCGGTTATTATTAGAACTAAGTCATAACATACATAAACTCTATATATGTTACATAAGATTTATGGTATGCGATGCTTATATCATATGTTAAAAATAAATGCAAATTTGATAATAATAATAATAGTAATAAGAAGCTTGTTATCGTTAATCAAATTACACATCACTTTTAAATAGAATATGTTAAGTAATATTGTCAAGAATTTTGTTCTTTATTCAGACAAAACACATGTATGCAATAATGAAAAGCATTAATAAACAAATGAGAAAAAACAAAGAAACATACAACTATAGCACAGTGGAATGTTGTACTATGCACATCAACACAGATGACAAAGAAACATGATACGTTTTGGAAATGAATCATTTCCATAGACAAAAATAGTCTTCAAATTTGATTTTTTTATGAAGATAATAATGTTCGAATATAGACCTCTGCATAAATGTAACCTATAAACTAATGTATGTTAATAGAAATGCAAAAAAAAAAACTAAATAACCGAGGAAATCCGCTTAATTCAAAATGTATACTATAGAAAAAAACAAAACCTTTCTTTTTTTTAAGCTTTATTCTCTATTCAAGTTGAATATATTATGAGATGCAGCATTTTTTATACTTTCTCATTATATATATTTAAAAATAAAGAAAGGGGAAAATCAATCGATCCCTACAGAATATTATGTGACACACTCTATTCTCATTGAATCTACATGAAATAGTTATTTTGCCTTCTGTTTGTTATTTGATTAAACAAATACATCATCCACGACTACTAATTAATTCTTTCTTAAGCATAACTGTAATAAAAAAAAAAAAGCTTAAATATTCTTATAAAAATATCTTACCAAGGTTACAAGTGCTGTATAAAACAGTGCACCATATACAATTGAATAAATATATTCTGTACGAATATAAACGATATTATTATCAAATCGTTGATTAATTTCCATAAGAATTCCACCAATTAAATAGCCGAGTAGAAGAAAAAATATTGAAATAATGAGAAAAAAAAGACCACGTTTTCGACCCATGGATGAAATAGTTTCTAAATAGTAATTTGTTTTATTTGAAGAGAAAAAGTATATTTTTTTTGTTTTAGCCTTACGTGAATGACGTCGAAATCCTTCACTAAAAATCATCAGACTTAAGATTAAACCAATCAGACGATTATGTGCTAAGGCTGTTGATAAACCACATCCATAGATAAGATCATTGAAAAAATCATTAATTATATGATATAATATGAGATTACGTGTTTGATGAGGAAGTTCATTTGTTGAATGATGATGATGATGATGATGATGATGTGATGTAGGTTTTTCATTATTAAGAGGATCTTGATTTGTTTGTAAAATCACTTCTTCATCATCACTCTCATCACGTAACTAATGTGAAAAATGAATTCTACATTTATTTATCTTAGAACTAATCGTGTTTTGCAACCAGATCGGATGCCCAGCATCCAGTTCGGAGTATGACGCTTTGATGATCTTTTCTCTTTTTATATTGCTGTTTATGGAAGAAACTAAATAGTATACTATTTCATATAAAATCAAAGTTTGAAAATTGTACTATTGACTGTGAAACTATCTGCCAGATGTCGATTAGCTTCGGATTGTGAAAAGATTTTTCAAACTTGATGAGTAGAATAAAAGTTGTCATTGACTAAAAATGGCCTGAAGCCTTCCACCTACAAAAGTCTATGAATCTCATTTTGTCCAAGGCAGTTAGAATCAAACTTTGTGCGTATGTTTATTTTTCTTGTTTCTGAAACTCAAGAAAAATCGAAATGCCAACGATTCTATCAAAAATGCTTGTGTTTTTTTCGATTGGTACTAATTTTGTAAAATCAACTGAATTTCAAGGGCATAATAATTGCAAGAGAGAAAAACAAAACACATATTCTAATTTGATCGAAGTACCTATAAAATAATATTTGAGTTAAATCAATCGTAAAACATATATGAATAAAAACTTTTTATCATAAAATTAAATAAAAAAGAAACCTAAACATTTATGATCGAAGAAAAGTGATGAATCTTCGTAAGTAATAATTCCTATTTGGACTTACGGGTATTCTCGCTGGTGGATTTGAGTGTCTATAATGATGATCATCCTATAAAATAATTATTCTTATTAAAAGTAAAAAAAAATAACACACATCGATACATCTCCAGTTGCATGTAATGTTCCATGCATTCTAGCCATTTGTATCATAGATGCATCTGACATTTTTCTTGGACCATTTTCATCATCATTTGTTTCATTTAAATGCATCTATATAAACAAATTCAAATATCAAAAATTAAAAAAATTAAATTTTCAATAAATTTACTTCATCAATTTTAAATCGAAATCGAAGAAGTTTTTCAACAATAAAAAATAAATAGACACCAAAAAATACAATAGTTGCTCGAATAAGATAAATATAATCAAAACTTTCATTGGGTACTTCATAAATCTAAATTAAAAAAACAAAAGTAAAATTCAAATATGAAATCAAAATAAATTATTTTAATTCTATACATGTGGAATTAAATGATAAACAATTGTTCCAAGCATAAGACCACATGTAAATGCATTAAACCCAAGACCTAACCAAAGACGATATTTTAATGGTGGAAAACGAATAGTAGTTGTTTTATCGTCTCTTGTTCCATTTTCTTCTGATAGAGTTTTTGAAACACCCACTGATGTTAATGATAAACAATGATTACCACCAATAAAAAATATTGTTACATGAATTAATTTTATAACTATAACAACTATTAAACCTAATATCCATACTAAAATTATACAAAAAAAAAAAAGATACGAAATATTTATTATCAAAAAAGAAATTTCTATATTAAGATGTTCACAACTCAAAACTCCTGTAAAATCTTTTTTTCAGTTTCTTTTATGTATGATTGAATGGAGTGTGTTGAGTTAGTTTGATAAAGTGCTTTTCTAATTTTAAAAAAAGTTTCGAATTTCAGATCGTATTGTCAAAAGATGTTCATTTTTCATACAACCATGAATATAATAGTTGTTTCGTTCTGTACACTTGCATTAATATTTCTTTCTCATTTTGTGATAGAAAATTACCTGGCAAAAAGCAATTTTTAAAATTACTTTTTTTCTAGGCAATTTTTATGTCGTAAAATGAGAAAAGATATTTATAGAATTGGACAGAGCGAAACAATCATCATATTCATGGTCATACGAAAAATTAATATTTTTTTTTTTTGTGATGAAATCAGAAGTTTGAGATATTTCAAAAACTGAAGAGACACTTTATCGAAATAACTCAATGCATTCTACCTAGTCATGCATAAAAAAAATTAGGGAAGTGTTAAATTGCGCACATCTTACCATCAAAAAATGAATTTGATTTTGATACAAGTGCTTGTCGTGCACATCCTGGATTTTCAATAGTGTATAAAATAGCTGGAAGAAGAGATTGAACATCAGTTATTGATAATTTAATATCCGTTCTATTATAACCATGAGCATGGAGTAAATCAGCTGCTGTTTCATAACACTAGGAATAGATGTAATTTCATAGAAAAATTTCTTCAAAAGAAAAAATTATTGAAATCTTACAGAATTTTTTATATATTCTTCATCATAATCATTTGACCGAATTTTTGTTATATTTATTGGCGAATAAACAGTATCAACAGGTCGATGATGTTTTACGTCATGTAAAATACTTCGATAGAATTTATCTATTGATGTATAATCATTAATATTTTGATAAATTGAATCAAGATATATTGATTGATTTAATAATGATGATACAATAATAGAAGAATAAATTAAGGAAAAAAAAATTCTATACCAAATAATTAACATCTAAAATATTTCTCTTAGACAAAAGAACACACACATCTAAATGAATTGAAGCTTTTTATTCTTTCTATTACGCATTCACGCGTAACATAGAAACAGAATATTTAAAAATGCAAGTTGTACTTTTTCTTGAATGCAGAGAATACGAAAAACAAAAAAAGAAAGAACGACATATTTTCGTTGTATGCATAGTAATGTACATAGTCATTTGTACATGTTTATTATTAATGTCGAAGTGATAAGCTGAGAAAAATAAAAAAGATAATAACCCTGGTAAAATTATTTATTTTTCTCATTGGTAAAAATTGTCAACCAATAAAAATCGAACATGACTCATAGAGAGATAAAACACGAGTTAATTTTGTAAGAAAATTTACTATTTTTTTTTTTTTTTATTCGTGAAAATTTAGAAACTTATGAATAACGATCAAAATTCATTTCTTCCATCATCACAACCAATTGATATAATTGATGGTAATATAACATCAACTTCAAATCAAAATGAATTATCAACACTTGATGAGCCAATTTTCGAAACTATAAAACGTTTGTATTTTTTTTTCTTCAAAAAAATAAAAGGAAAATGATTTTTTTTGTTCAAATTTCAAAAAGGTGATCTTTCTGCTGTTCTTCGAAAATTTAGTCATGCACTTATTCCACGTCAATCATTAACACTTTTACAACAATGGGATTTATGGGGACCACTTATTTTAGTTACAACATTAGCTATTCTTCTTCAAACTAATACTACAAAAACAAGTAGTGGTATGCATTTTGCTGAAGTATTTATATTAATGTTAATTGGATCAATCGCTATTACGGTATAACATTTGTTTTAATCTCTTGACTTTCATTTTGATTCGAGAATTTGGTTACTGTGACATTTGAAAAGAGTAGATACAGATAGATCTTTCTGGAATGAACTCAACATGTTACAGGACTAAATATTCTTTAAATTATTTCATACAAAACTCCATGGAATATAGCTGTTTTCTCTCACTATATTTGTTAGAGAACAGGACTATTTTATTGTTCAATCATTTTTGAATCATTTAAGAGACTCGAGTCGGCACGTATGATTTCTATCAGATCTCTTTTTTTTGATTCAAAACTTGTGATTCAGAATAGATTGCGCTTTACAAAACCTTATAAGTCGTTTTACTGTAAAAGGTTACATTGGAAAATTGTATAAGAAAGCTTGTAAGACATGAAAGTGGTGATTTTTTAAACAGCTTTTATATGTTCTTAATTGTGTTTTTTTGCCTCTATACACAGTGAAGCTTCCTTACATAAAATCATGATGCATAAAAAAGCGATATTACGTGCAGTATAAGCTTCCAAAAAGTCGAACATTTTCTTTACACGCACGTTCTTAGTCAAATAATTGAGCGTAAACTAATTTCTTTGCTTACGCACGATAGAACTATCGTTGCTCTTCGTATAGAGAGAAAAATAAATAGTTAAGAACAAAGTTATGTTTAAAAGTCATGAATTTTAAGATGCCATATAAATTTTTTGCAAAAAAACAAAAGCCTCATGAAGTTTGAAAAGGGATCCAAGGAAAAGAATGCAATTCGAGATAACAATAAAAGACAGAGTTCTCGAAGGCTTGCAAAATGGAATATTTACTTTGCCGATATTGCGTATATTTGTCGCTTGAGAAAGCAAAAAAACGGAAGGAAATGGTTGAAAAAAGTACCAATGTCGTGTCTTGTTATCTCTCCTGTAAGATTCTGCAGCGTGACTTTTTATATTAAAACTTGTTATGAGGTTTTGTAGAGAATTGCACAGTGAATCTTTTGGAAAAAAAGTTGAACTATCTCAAGAAACGCTCACCATTGAAATTCGTATTGAATTTACAGATGAGTCTCAGTGAGACTCGCAAAAGCCTGAAAAGAATTCGTTCCTATGAGCTATTGTTGCCGAATTATGACCAATTTACTGAGTTTTTCTATCTAAAATTTTGTGTATAGATAGGTCTAATGACTGTTAGAATATTCAGAAAGTTTTAGTTGAAAAGAATGTTTTTTCGTCAATATATCGAAACTTGAAACTTCAATAACTCAACGAAGGAACATTCTTTTCGGCTGAAACTTTCAGGATATCCTACGAATCATTTTACCTATCTATAGGTAAAATTTCAGTTCAAAACTTCGTTACTCGATGTTTCGGAAAGTATCTAAAAATAGGTTAAAAATGAAGTAAATTGGTTATAACTCGGCATCAAAGGTAGGAAGCTGTGAGTCCACACCTTTGTAGATCCAGACCCGAGTTGTTTTTCACCAATATCTGGCTACCAATTCATTTTCGATATATATTTTACTTTTTTTATTTTTAATAATTTAAAATCATATTTTAGATCAATTCTCAATTACTCGGTGGTAAAATTTCTTTTTTTCAATCAATTTGTGTACTTGGTTATTGTTTATTACCATTATTAATATCTGCATTTATAAATAATTTTCTTTTCTATCTTCCATATAAATCTATATTACATATAATACGATTTTTAATAGTAATGATTGCATTTACATGGACAATGTATGCAAGTATTTGTTTTCTTGGTCAAACTCAACATCCAAATCGTCGTATACTTGTACTCTATCCAATATTTTTATTTTATTTTCTTGTTTCTTGGCTTATTATACTTCATACACATTCGAAATAAATCAAAAAAAGAATTTTTTTTTTAAATAAATTTCTGTTTTTTTTTTGTTTTTAATTATTTTTAGAAATATGTTTCAAGCGAATTTTATAACTGATTGTCCACCAGATAGTATTGAATGGTGTCCTATACGTCATGATATATTTGCTTGTGGTACATATTTATATAATCCAGAAAATATGACAAGACAAGGTTCAATTTATTTATTTCAATATAATTCATTAACAAAAACAATTGATATTATTCAACATCAAACAACAAATGGAATACTTGATTTAAAATGGATAAATTATTCATCAGATTTAATATATCTTTCAACTGTTTCAGCACTTGGACAATTATCTTTATATACATTAAATGATTTAACAAAATCAATTCTATGTGAAGATGTAACTAATGATCAAACAATAGCTTTATCACATTCATGGTTAAATGCAATAAATAATTATGTTGTTATTAGTGATCAACAAGGTTATTTAACAATATGTGAATTAGATAATACAAATGGTTTACGTTTTACTCAATCATGGTTAGCACATGAATATGAATGTTGGACATCAATATGGGATAAACATGATTCTAATATAATTTATTCTGGTGCTGATGATACATTATTAAAAATTTGGGATATTAGAGATTGTAAACAACCTATACATATTAATCGAAAACATACAATGGGAATATGTTCAATAATTTCAAATGAATCTAATTCATATGAATTTTTAACAGGTTCATTTGATGAATATTTAAGACAATGGGATAAACGACAAATGAATGAACCATTAAAACAAATAAAATTAGGCGGTGGTGTATGGAAAATGAAATCACATCCTTTAAATCAAAATATACTTTTATGTGCTTGTATGCAAAATGGTTTTGTTATTGTTGATTTAAAAACATCAATAATTTTATGTAATTATAAACAACATGGATCATTAGCTTATGGTTGTGATTGGCAATATAATGATTCAATGAATCAATTATCAGAATTAATGGATGATTGTATGAATGAACAAACAACAGCAACATGTGATAAAAAAATTTTATCAGATAGTTTAATTGCTTCTTGTAGTTTTTATGATAAAACTGTTCATGTTTGGAAACAACAGATATAAGAAAATGATTAGTTTTGATAAAAAGAAAACCGATAATGATTCGTATTTATTTGTTGGAATTTGAATTAGATTAACAAGATATGGGACTATATGAAGATTGTGGCTACAATAAATAGGTGATCGAAAAGTTTTTAGACAAGACATTTGTTCACTTTTGACTGGCTAGAATGTATTACCAACGAATCAGAAGCTATGAGTTAGGACTAATGTTCGGCATGACCAAATTTTTTGGTTACAGTCATGGATAGAGCCGGTCGGGTCCAAAACTTTCAAAACTCGGACCCGGTCGAATCGTACTTTGATACTCTTAATGAATCACAAAAGCTTGAATTTTTCTTTCTTCACCCTATGTTGCATGTTTGGTCGTACTACCGACAATACATTGCGGTCAGAAGATATGCAACCACTTAAGTATCGAACTACCGCATGTTGATTGTGGGTATAGTAGTGATTGCACATTATACCACACGGTTTATCGGCGATTTTTCTACAATTTTAATTACATAGAATGTTTGATTACTTTATGAGATCAATCTCTCAAATTTGTAGAAGATTTATATAATGCCGAGTTTTTGAGTATTTGTTTCAGCTTAAACATTACCATCAACTTTCGGATAAAACGACTGAATTTATTCAGAAATGTAATGATTGATTCATATTAGAGAACATCATAGAACAATCCTTTTTTTTTGCTTTTACAATGTAGGATCTTCAGAATAATATTTGAGTTCTAGAAGACATTCCAGTCGTGATCCAATGAACTTTTAGCCTATTAGTGAAATTCATCGTGATTTTCCAATATTATGAAAACTTATCCTTTCTCGTTGTCCAACTGTTTATACTAATTACATGTTAAGTCCTGTATCCTTATGTTTGCCTTATCATTGTTTTGTTCACTGTGAATGATTTTTATATAAATAATATGTCTATGATATTTGACATCGTGTCTGATATACAAACAACTTTTTATCCTTGTCAAAAGTGCAATGGAAACGTCGTCCTACAAGGACGAACTTTTTGATACTCTGTGTTGCATCCTATACAAAATAGGATGACTGAGTGATTATATCCTGCAGACTGCCAGGCAAAACGAAGAAAACTATACTCTGATTCAGATTTGAAAATGATACATTATGTATTATTAACTCTATCTGAGAATAATTGTTAATAGAAATAGTCATGCTCATTTATCCAAACAATCTTTTCAAAAATTATTTCGTACAATTTTATTATAATGAATGATTTATGAAAAAAAGAAAAGTCGAAATTTCTACCATGACTGATGATAACAAATTTTATTTATTTGTTATTTTTTTAATACAAAAGAAAAATATATCACGAAGAAAAAAAGCAAAGAAATTTTCTACGCAAATGAATAAACAAAGCATAAGAAAAGATCTTTTTTTTTTAGAAACATAGATTTGTTCTAAAAATCAAGAAATTCTCTTGGAAAACGTTCAGTTGTGCCTACTGCTAAAGGTTGTTCTTCATATGTTTCATAATTTTCTTTATCTGTTCTTGGTATAAATGGTGCTGGAATAGTTTTTTCATAAATAGCTATAAAATCTAGATCTTTATACCATCGATGTTCTTTAATATCTTTAACACCAGATTTTAAATTACCATAACGACGTGTTAAATCAACTTGAAGTAAATTTTTAAGTAAATCTTTAATCTCAACTGAAAAATGATTTGGAAAACGAACACGACCGGAAACAATTTTTTCATATATTTGAATTGGTTGATCCGCAAAAAATGGCGGATAACCAGCACTCATTTCATACTAAAGAAAAAAAAAATATATGTATTTGAAAAAAGATAGTTGAAGATCATATGTACCATTAGTACACCTAATGCCCAATAATCAACACCTTTATTATAACCACGACTGAGAATTATTTCTGGTGCAAGATATTCTAAAAATAAAAATAATTATGAATACATTTAAATGTTGAAAATTGATTCATTTAGCAAAAATTACCAGGTGTTCCACATAATGTCCATGTACGATCTTTTACACGTTTTGCAAAACCGAAATCCGTCTATAGAAAAGAGAAAAACTTATTTGTTTATTAACTTTTCAATTAAATATACCATTTTTAAATAACCATCAGATGCAAATAATAAATTTTCTGGTTTGAGATCTCTATAAATCTAAATATTTTAAAAATTGAAACAAAAAAAAAAACAATTATAATTATAAAAATCTTGTCCAAATTAACTTACAACACCTAAATGATGAAGATATTCAAAAGCAAGTACAATTTGTGCAGAATAAAATCTTGCCATATCTTCTGTATAACGTCCCATAGCACGTAAATGTGTAAAAAGTTCTCCTCCAGGTGCATATTCAAGAGCCAAATATAAATAAGAATTATCTTTAAATGTATATAATAATTTAACAATAAATGGACATGATACTGCTTGAAGAATTTTTTTTTCTGCTAATGTATGATCAATTTGTTTCATTTTAACAATAACTTGTTTATCAAGAATTTTCAATGCTAATTTTTCATTTTCAGAATCCTTCCGATGTTTCACCAAAATTACTCGACCTTCAAAGAAAAAAAAGAACAACATAAAATAAAGAATATTTTTTTTTTATTTACCAAATGATCCAGTACCAATTGTACGTATCAGTTCAAAATCTTCGAAATTAGCATTTTGTCGAATAGGACTTTCAAGTTTTTCAATAAATTTTTCTTTTTCTTTTTCAAGAAATGTATAAATATCTGTTGGACTTCGTTTAGTACTATTATTTGGACCCATTCGAGTATCTATTCAATGACAGATCGAAAAAAAAAAAACAAAACATGAAATCAATATTTTGATAGTGATGTATATCAATAAATATAAGAATAATTTGATGGAATAATGAATAGATAATGATTCAGATGAACTAAAAATAGTATATATGACATTATTAATTTACAGAACATATCAATTTTCTTTGTTTTCTCACGCTATAAATGTATATTTCATTTGATAATATTCTCATATATATATATATAATGTATAGAGAATTAGCTAGAGAAACAATGTATTTGTATACTACATATAATTATGTAAAAGGAAAATATTATCTACTTTGCTTCTTCTTTTTTTATTCGAATTTGGATAAGATAATTTAAATACAAAAAAAAAGAGAAAGATAATAAATAGCTAGCAAATATTCATAGATATTAAAAAGTTAATTACTTGGCTTATTCTTATTCATTTATATGAAAGAGATTTTTCTAGTAATTTCGGTCTCAATGAAACCTTGAACAATCATCTATGATAAATGAGAAAAACAAAGATAAATTGTTTATCGATTTTCCAGTTCTATTACAGATAATTAGTATACATATTAAGAACTGTATCGATACAAAATAAATACGAATTTTTAATATAAAAAGAAAATCTAAAAATATATACCTGCTGTCGTTGATCGATCGTCTTTTATATGATTGAAGAATGTCAAAAAAAGAAGAGGAATGAAAAAAAAAATTAAGCTCACTTCATATCTCTTTATCTTTCTTGATGAAAAAAAAAAAGAGCTAATCTTTTATCTATATAATATAACATGATATAATACTTATATCAAATAAAAGGATTTTCATGCAGTTATGACTCGGTAGAATATTTCGTCTCATTAGAGTTAAGTAAATTATTTAGTACATTGATTAACTTTGTTATACAAAGTTCTATACGCAAATGACAAAATAAAAATTCGTGCTTTTCTGAATATTTACTTGAGATTGACAAGTGATAAAATACAAACGATATAAATAAAAAGATAATCGATAGATATTACGAATAGAAATTAGTCGAAAAATTCTAGAAGATATTCTTCTTTAAAAAAAAAAGAAAGAAAGGACACTCATACATCTCACCAAATTTTGTATAGATGAAAATGATTTATATAAAACATAATAAAAGACAAAGAAAGGCTTTTTTTTCAAGATTTACAACTGATATTATTGGTTGTTTTTTTGTTCTGACTTTATGATCTCGCTGTAAAAAAAAAAGAGAAAGAAGAAAGACGAGAACTACCATTATAAATCGGCAAAAGTACATTCTCTTCTATCGAGTTCAGAAAATAATAAAAAAAGTAGCTTAATAATCATGTCAAAGAAATAAATATTGTTTTTTTTTTTATACAAAATGAGTAACACATTCATAGCTTACGTTTAATATCCATATATTGCATAATCGTTTATTTTCTCTTGTTTGATAGAAAGTATATTTTTTTTTTTTGATAATAAATATTTTACATAAGAAACTAATGTCAATCAATATTCTTGAAATAAGAAATCCATATAGAATTTATAGTAGCATCAATATCGATTGTTTTCATGTTGTTGTTCCCTATTATTTACGTAGTTTTTTTTCTTCTCATTCTATATTTATGTATGCATCCAGGTTCCTTTTTTACAAGCTACGAGTATTGTTTACGAATATGATTCCATCAGAGTGTTAGGGATAGAACGAGAAACAGTCGATCAAATTCTATCATCGTCTAATTAATAGAAATAATATTCGTGATTTGTTGATCATTTGAATTAATATTGTTAGTATAGTTTTTATTTTATTTTTGTTTTTCATGTATTTAAGTGCATTTGTAAAATAAAAAAAAAATAAACGATCTGTTTTAAGTGTCAGATTTTATCAGAGAGAAGATTATAGAATGACTTTATAATTGAAATAATTTTTGTTTTAAATCAATGAGTAAAATTGAAATTTATTTTTGGATTGGATTATTTGAGAATCAAAATTCATTGGAGAAAAAATAAAATGTGCATTATTCTTATTATAGATCAAAAGATTTCAGTAATTGTAGGTTAGCACATAATTTTTTTATGGCAAGAAGAAAATGTCAACCATAATGTGTTACTAAGCATTCGAGACACAATGGAATCGTTGTTCTTTCTATTAATATCTGATAGGATATGAGAGGAAAAGTTCCGGTATTATTTTTGTTTTTTTGCATTAGGATTCAATATTCATTAATAAAATAAGGAAAATGAAGTTTAGTTTTAAATTTCTTTCTTGAGAAATTGAGATTAATGATATGCTTCATAAAGAAAACAAAGTTCAGAATGACTATATCACATAGATTTCAACAACAAATTGACTATTAAAAAGTATTAATATAGAAAATTAAGTTTTTTAAAACATAATTTTTTTTCTTTTTGTAATGGAAAAAAAATATATGCATATGTATTAAATAATCAAGAAAGAACGCATTATTTATTAATGATATATTGTTTATAAGAAGAAAGCTATGTTTATCTCATATGTTTATTTATTTTATGTTGATGATATTCAAAGGCCAAGGAAATAGATTATATTTTTTTTCCAAAGTCTCTGCTCTGTTCATAAAGAATAGAAAAGTTTGTCTACACGTGTTAGTATTTCATCCGTAAGTCATACTTTATTCTTACTAATAATGAAGTATATTTAAATAGATTCATATAACTTACATATGAGGTATTAAAAAACTAATTAGAAATATAAGCTGATGTTTCAATGAATAGCACGATAACTACTGAAACTTTTGTCGGATGCTTTAACAATATTCTAGGTTGTGGAGAGTTTTAAATCCAAGAAAAAAAAAGGAAAATAACAGTACAGAAATATGGATAACAAATTAGACAAAAAAGATCTTAGCAGTTGAAAATTTTTAAAAGAAAGTGTCTTTTGGAGAATAAATTACTAATACTCACTGATTTTCTTAATTAATAATTTCGTTTTGCATAGTAATTCAAGCTCATATCGTTATCAAAAAACTGATTGAAGAAAATAAATGACTGTTACGTTCGGAATGTTACCTTTTCAGATCAAATATGCACGGTTGTAAATGGCCATTTTAGATTCTTTTTTTTTCACTATTAAATACGTGCAGTATTACGACCGTGTTTCCCTGTACGATAAACGATCATAAACGGCCGCATTCTTGACTTTTAGTCCATTCAACGAAGGTTATCAACTGTGTATGACATGATAAAAGACAATCATAATACTGTGCTTAACAAACGTCAATATACATCTATTTACGACAATATACAGTACCGATTTGGGTGGCCGTCTCGAGGACTGTTATCATTGCCCTGTTCTGAAAAAAGTCATTTAAATTTAATATATTTACATGAAATAAACACATTCAATTCTACATAAGTGAAGTTAGATCTAAATTCAAGTATTTTTTGTTGGGACTTACTGTAGAACAAGTTCTAGTACTGCTATTATTGTTCTAAGTATAATTTGAAAAGCTTTATCCAACGATGTAATTATATTTTGTATAGCTCAAATTTTGGTCAAAAACCACAAGATACTAGTATGATATTGGTATTATCCACTCGGTAACCAACTGAGATGGTAAGCAATCGATTTGGTAATAAATTAATTACAGTAAAATGTTATCGATACAACGAAACTCCGTCAGAAGCTTGTTACAAGACTCATTTTTATATTCCGAACAGAAAGTAATAAACTCTATGAAGTAGTATAATTAAATTTTCTGCGCAAGAATCCTCATATATTGATATTTTCCTATAAAAATTTTAGATCCAAATCGTAAAATTTTGTATCATTTTTTTTATTGATGCACGCAAATATAATGATGTTCTTGTTATCAAACAAATGACGCGAACTTGCTGAAAGCTATGTATATGAGTTCATTCTCTCAAAACCAAGATTTTGCATGTCAAAGTCATTACTTCGATTCAAATTATTTCGATCATAGCATATAGAAAAATAGAAGAAGGTATGCAAGAAATGTTTCTTGTAGTTTCTTGTAGAACTCATGTTAATATAATGAATATGGATCTTTTCGAAGCAGTGTAACTGACAATGTCTAGTATCATGTGGTTAGCATTGAAGTAACTAGATATTTTCTTAACCTACTAAACACTTCTTTTAAGCGATCACAATAAGACAAATAGTTGCATAAGAAAATAAAGATTCGTATTTGCGAATAAGCAATGATTTAATATGTGAAGACCAATAATGTATTGTATGTTAAAATAGAACTGAAATAAATGTTTGGCAACTGAATCTTTCGTGCTGATTATTTTTGTTGTCGTAAACTAAGCAAAAAAATTAAGCATACTCCTTCTTTATATAGATATTTTGAAAACTCAAATTGTTGTTCATTTTATGCATCACATATTAAAAAAAGCTATTTAATATATTGACCAAATGAAACATAGCTTATCTAATAAAATGACTTTTTCGAAAACGCAAGAAAAATATGTAGTTCTTTATTATAACTCGGTGGTACCTGGCATTGTAAAAGAAAAGATTCATTTATGTTATATGATATGCCTTAATTGGTAACAGGAACACACCTTCAAACTATGATATAACTACTGATCATCTAAAATATCTCGATGGAAATGATTTTCATAGTGTGCTAAATAATTACTGCATATAATAGACAAACACGATTTTTTAAAAACGAGTTTGTAAACGATATGTGTATGTGAAATTTTAATTAAACAATTTCATAGAGTGTATCACGTTGCATTTAGAATGTGAATATGATTTTTTGTAAAAAGTTCCAAAGCGAAACATACGCAGATATGTTAGAATATGAAGAAGACTTCATAATGGGATCTTGAGTTTTTTTGAATATACTTTGAGCTTTACGAAATTTGATTACATTGTTGGATAGAGTTTTTCGAATTGTACTTGAAACAAACATAGCAGTACTAAAACATTTGTTATAGTGAATCCTGACGGAAAATACTCGAGTCCAGATCTAATTTCACTTACGTTGCCATATTCTGTAATTCAAGGCCAAAACTTATGTTTTCATTCTGTGGTTTTACAAGCATTGAAACCTTTACTCTTCTCATTTTTTCTATCTAGATAATATTTTTTCTTGTGTTTTTTTAAAACTTTTATATAGAATTTATCGAGTTAAAAAGACGTTTTCTTGTTATTCAAAAATGTATCATTTCTACGGAACGGAACAGTACCGTAATGTATGACATTTAATAGCAGTTATTAAATCTTATTTTCAGTTTTATTATACAGAATTTTTCTTTGTCTCAAAGTATTATTTTTGAATATTGTTCAAATAAAAAATTAGCTAGACAATCGTATGGACATTGTACGAACTAATTTTCTCGAGTTCAAAATCGAGAAAAAAATTCATTCTTTACTACTCATGTAAAAGGCTACGAAATCTAAATGAAATTCTATCAGTACAGTTTGAATTATGAAGCATGACAGCATTATTGTTGTTGTAAATGGAAAAGTTTTGGTTGCGAAGTTAGTATTCTTCGTGCTAAAAAAGATCTCAATTATAATATGTCATAAGAAGTGTACGTGGGAGATGAATGAAAAATATCTTAACTCAAACATTCTTTCTCCTATCGTAGACTATGACAAACAAGTTTGTTTGTGATGAAAATAATTTTCATTTTCTTGTTGTAGAATTTATCATTTATTGGAATTGTAAAATTAATACAACTTTAGTATTGCGGATCAATAATACAACTGAATACATCGACAAGATTCTCTATGGGGATTTTTCAATATTAGATATTGTTTAAAAATACTTTTTGGTTTGCTTTGTTCTGTATGATCAATGACAGATTCAGTGACTAAGAGAGTAATCAAAGAACTTACAATTGATTCACACTTCTTGTTCATCTCTTAAGTGATTAGGTATTTTGAAATGTAGTTCTTCTAAAGAAACAGCTATTAGCTTTACCCTCAAGATGATATTATATTCTGAAAAAAGAAGTTTATAGGATTACAAATATAGGCTGAGCAAAAAATTCTGGGACACTCAAGAATGACTTCCCAAAATTCTCTCCATTAGTAAATTGATCATAACTCCGCCTAGACTTTCTAGAAAATAGACTCGTTATATACTATTCGATGCGCCTTAAAATTCTCTACAAGATAGTATATTTGCTTTCTCAATTCTGAATATGTCATCTTATCTGACAGGGTTCTTTAATTCGAATAAAATATAAAATTTTGGGAAACCATTCTTGAATGTCCCAGAATTTTTTGCCCAGCCTATACCTTACCATCACGACTTAGATGAAACTTCTAAGTGCATGTAAATTCTATACTAACTCTCTTACGAGGTAAGATCCGCGACTGTGAATTTCTATTTTCAAAAAGCTCTGTATCAGTTTGTAGAGTTCGATGAATTGAACGACTACATCGCAGTTGCGTTCGGATCTATCACGTAGTGATCGTATCAGATCTTTTTTTGATCTTTTCTTGTACCAATCAGGTTTTTCTTAAAGTTTCGACCAAATTGGATTTTTCTATAGTTTTTTCAGCCAAGAGTTTTTTAAAGAGAATAGGATAGACTTCTCCATATGCTTTTGAGCCACTTGGAACCTGTTTCTCGTTCGAAATTTGTACGACTCCGTTTTGGAAAATTCGTCGAAGCGATTTTTCTGATCCTGAAGATCCATCAGGGATTGCTTCGCAATCCTTTGTCTCTATTTATTACAATAAATACATCACTCGATGTGAAATTTCACGCTGATCACAAGTATCATCTTTAAATTTTGAAAATATGAAGTTTGTCCGGCTAGACTAAAGTTTACTGTTAGAATGGGGTTTCAGCCGAGATTCAAGTTTGATTGTCAGTCGATCTTGAAAATTACTCTAGAATACTCAAACATACGGGATGTGGGTGTAGGTGTAGATCTCTTCTCTTTAGCGATACTCATTCTCACATCTACACCCACACCCTCAAGAAAAAAATTCAGAAGAAAAATGTGCTAATACTTCACATTAGCAAGATTTCAATGAAAAGATAAAGTAAAGTCACATCCGATATCCTTGTGACGTGGTAAAATAACTCACACGAGAGCAGTAGAAATACTGTTTAGCTATTTATCATTTTTATTCAAAATAATGACTAAATCATAAAATCTTTCTTAAACACTGAAGCACAATATTCGACAATCAAGGCTACCTTGAGAAAGAACTCAAAAATTAAAGATAAGAGTATATAACTAAATCAATAATCAAAGGCAAAGAAATCAATTGAAGATAAGTAACAATAGGAAAAGAGAGAAAACGAGAATGATAGTGATTCATCATTCATTCATATTGCACATGAATAAGAAAAGAGTAATCCGTCAATAATTTTAAATGCAAATATAACAACAGAGAATTCATTTTGTATACTTTTGAAATTATTTAAATATTCATATATTAAGCATAGGCGAGTTCTGAAGGTCAAAAATAATCACAAAATATGAATGCATCTGTAAAGGAACTTATTAGATATTTTAATTAAATTAATGACCATCGGTGAGATTTCTGAAAATTTGAGCTGAAAAACAATAGAATACTAAAACTCATTCGACTTCCTTGCTCAAAAATTAATAAAGTCATTAATAACATTTGACGGATAGCATCAATATTCTGTAGAATACTAGATTTAATAGATCATAAACGAAACGAAATCGCAAACGAGTAGAAACAACAATTTTGATAATATGTTATTGGTGTTTGTGAATGTTAATAATTTCATTATTGAATTGATTCGTTTAGTGTGAATTGTATATAAGGCTTGCTGATGAGTGAGCAAATTCAATAAATAAAGTTGTAGAGAAGTTGGACACTTTGTAATATACAAAAGAAAAGTTCTCCTCCTCTTCTGAATCAAAATGTTTAGATCAATGATTGCTTATATAGTACGCTATCTCTGATCCAAAGGATGGTACTCCTTTTCTCTTTCTTCATTAAGGCCCCAATCATACTGACTTAATTCAAAATGAATTAACCCATATAATTCGCGTTGCTATGCAAAAAGGCCAATCTTGTTTCTTAATTCACTTTGAATTAGTCGACCTGTTTGACTCCTAATGGAAGAAAGACAATTAAAATACCACCGTCCATTTTAGTGATCAAACAGAATAGACGAATGAAAAAAAACTAAATCAAGAAGTGTGATTGATGTGTCCAAAAGCACCAAACACATTCCTTAATTTATTTTTCATTCATCTAGTCTGTTTGAAGCCTTATATATTCACGTTTAATGTTCACTTTGTATAGATAACATACCGAAATCACAAGCAACTCGTGTTTATTCTCAATCATCTTCATCTCGCCATTATTTACCATCAGAGTCTTCAAGACGTAGAAAAATCATGTAAACCACCTCCTCAAACTTCAATTCCTCCTCCACTTCAACTAACATCTATTAAATTACCACGTGTTGAGGGCGGATGTGTGTGATCTGCTTCCATCGACACCCACACCTACATCCTGTACAGAATTAATAGACCACCTGATGAAACCTAGGAGCAAAGTCACAACGCGTCGTGATAGCTTGAAATTCAGTATTTATCGGCAAGATAGTTTCATTTACAGCAAACTAACCTCCTCCGTCTTATTTCTTCCTTGTGGGTCTTCGAACACTGTTGTTTTACAGAACCTTTCAAATGCTACATGCAACGCACTATTCTTCTTCTCTTTTTTTCTGTTTTTTAATGTGAAACAAAAAAACAACCAATAAAAGTAGTAAGTCTTCCATGTCGCTGTTTTGTTTGTTTATTATTGATTAAAACAGAAAAAAAATACGAGAAAAGCATTTACATTCCGGTATGAAATATGGTACGCAATTTCTTTTCTTCTTTCGTACTGTTCTCGTAAAAAAAATATTGAAAAAAGAATAATTATTAAAAGCCAGTTGTGAGACAAAAATGACTACTAGCAGTTTCGTCAAGAAAAATCAAAAGACTAATATAATCGTTATTACAGGGAACGATGAAACGGTTCAGAATCTCCTGTCAGTTATTAAAAAATCAGAGAATTGTGGTGAATTAGCTGATATAACAAAACAAGTTGTAAGTGTTATATAAATCAAATCTTTATAATTGCAACGACAACGTCATATGTTTTAGACCACTTTATCTAGTGAAGGAAAACCGAAAGCATTACACAGCCGTCGTAAAGCTGATTTGACCTGCGAAATATGCGAAGATAAATGCTCTGGATACAATTTCAATGTAATTTGTTGTGAATCATGCAAATCTTTCTTTCGTCGGAATGCGTCTCAAAATATGGTAAATCGCTAGTGCTCTTATAATTTCTCGGACTAAATTTCATGATTCTGTCATTTTCTGTTTGTAGAGCGATCTAAAATGTTTGGCTCTTACTAACAAGTGTGCTATGAAATTTGAAAATCGACGTCGAATGTGCAGACGTTGTCGACTTGAGAAGTGTCTAGCAGTTGGTAAGTGTGTAACTCTCTTATGATTGAAATATGAGCAGAATAAAACTGTATGTGTTACTCTATTTCATAGGTATGAAATGGAATTCTCCGATGAATGAAGAAAAGTTAGAAAAGCAGCGACAGCTCGAGAAAAACAGACGATCAACTAGGAGTGTAATCACCACTCTCACGCACACAAGTTCTATATATGTATCACCTGAGGAGAATGAGCAATCGATGAGCGAGCCAACTACAGTGTCGACACTACAACAGGTAAACGATTTCAAACACACTTTAGCAGCAGAATCAAGAAGAAGCAGCATCTGTTTGGTATTTCAAAGCGTTTTTTAAAGGAAAATCAATGGAAAGCGTTAAAACAATTAATACTATATATTCCACAAATTTTTTTACAAGGCGAACTCAAGAACATATATAGATTATTCTATATGATCTCTACTACTTTACATAATCCATTTACCGCAAGAATGGAGAAATGAATTTTTTGGCCTAGATTCAGCGCTGATTCCGATAGTAAACAGCGCAGCTTTCTGTTTTTTTTTCAGTGAAAATTTTATTGGAAAACACACTTCCGACGGAAAAGCGTTTTGTACAGTCAAGATAATCATTCCTTCTAGTTCATTCTGACCTTTATTCCTTTTCGTCGAACCTTCATGTTGGTTTTTAGATGAAAGTTTTGAACGTGATCTCTGAGATGCGAAGACAAAACACATGTAAATTAGAAAGAACAATATTCGAAAATAAGAATTTCAGAATATGTAAGATCCGAATTTTAGACCCAAAGGAGCTGCGCTTAGAAGCTTTTTCAGCCAAGCAATATTTTTTGAAACGAAAAATATTATTTAAAAGAGAATGAGTTCTTCTATGCAAAAAATCTGGGAGGATCATTATCCAAGAGCCCGTCTGAAAAATTCGGCTGTCTTCTGCATGTCATTGCTCTTAAAACCTGATCATAGTTTTTCTATATCACAAAGAGAAAATGAAAGTTATGACACGAGAAGCATCAGGTTGAGAAAACAAAACTTCACGTTTCTTTGTATCGTCTATCTTCGTTATTTAAGGAGTTCATGACAGAACAACTTCAGCGTAATCAATTACCTCCTGTCCAACAAACTATACCACCTAATCAAAACCTTTTTCTCACTCTTGATGACTACAATCGTCTCAACTTAGTTAAGCTTTCTTATCAGATAGCTTTTCAACTCGCAGCCGTCAAACGAGATGGATCTATATTTCATGGTATTACCGATCGTCGTTCAGCTTTACTCAATATAATTGCAACATTTTATGATCTCGGTATGAAAGTGATAACATTTATTCGTAATATTCCTGAGTTCGAATTATTAAATGAACAAGACCGTTTTATCTTAGTTAAATACAATTCTCCTTTGCTATTTTTAACGCGTCTATGTCTACTTTACGACCCAAGTAGAGACCTAGTAATTGATTCAGAGGTTGAAAGCGAAGAATATGCTATTGCTTGCAAACAATTGTCTTATTACTGCCATGGAGAACAATTGATTGTGCAATTGCATCAACTATTTCATTCAATCAAGAAGATTGCTAACGGTGATCCAATTATTTTGCAGCTAATGATGGTCATATTGACATTTGTCGAAGGTGTCTTTGTTGAAGATATTGCAACGAACGAAGAGCCGACACTTGTGAATAGCAAACAAGTTTATGAAGCGCAATCAACCTATGGAAGCCTACTATTTAGCTATATGATTGAAAAACATTCCACCTATTGCGAGGCTGTACGTCAATATTCACAGTTGATACAAAAAGTAGTTCAAATGCTGATGTTCCTACGAACATATTACCAAATTTTGGGAGAACAATTAGCTAACACAAGAGATGACGAGATTAACCCTGTTTTGAAGTCAGTTTTACGTTTGCATTAAAAAAAACTCGCTCAGAGTTCGGTTGATATCTAAAATAGGAATGAGAAAACAAAACGCTGTTTGTATTTTGATACTATGATAGATGGCAGTTAAGATAGTCGACGACACGTCAAATGTGCGCTAGGTCTGTATGCCGAATGTTAGGCTCGCTGAAATTGTTTTTTATATGTCACATCACACACCTTGCAATGACACTCACCATTTGAAAGTGTCTGGGAGTCATACGTTTGACCAACAGACTACCTTATTACTTTAATCAGCTGCAAAATTAGATCGAGGGTGTGGATATGGGTATGGGTGTGAGTAAAAAGAGCCACGCCCCACCCACATCCAGGGTGTGGGTGTGGGTGTCAATGAAGATAAGGGTCACATTTTACACCCACACCCCACCCTAATTTTCCCAATTGATCCGATAAAATATCCGAAGAAAAAACGTGAACACGAAAACTACACTTCAACGGTAACGAAACTAAACACTCTAAGACTCCAAATGACATCGACATTCTATCTTCGACAGCAATATGGATACCAGAAGTCAGACTGCCTTAAAGATTTTGACTTCAATACACAAAAACGTTTCATCGCTATAGGACTCCGCTTGACTTCATGACTCAGAGTTCAACAGAATTTAAGACTTAATGACGTTCACTAACTTCATGACAATGGCTTTAAGAGACATGAAGAGTATAACAATAAGACTGGAAGCACGACGCTGCTTTACGAGACATGAATATTTCAGAATTCAGATTAAATTAATGACATTCTATTTAGTAGACTCCCAACTTCTGCCGATTTCACTAACTTCATGGTCGTGAAATTTGGAAAATGAGAACACTTGAGAGATTTCATTAAGTTCATGTCTCTGTCTTTCAAAAGATTCAGCACTTTGACTGACATCGTCTCTAAGTTCTTGGCAGACTTAAAGACTTTAGAACATTACCTGACAGTTTGACTCTGAAACTAACAGTCAAACACACTTGAAAACTTTCATTACTTTCAATAGCACTCGCTTTAACACACATGAACACTGAAGGACTTTGACGAAACCCATGAGTTCACATTGAGGAGCCTTGAAAACTTTACAAATCGTACAGACTTCGAGACGGAGACTTTCTTCAATACTATCCATTTGACAGACTTGACGACTATGACTGAAATCAAGACTATGGTTTCGTGCTGGACTCAGTTTTTTCTTGTCTCATTATACTACTGGCACATGTTGACCAATATGAAACTCAAATCAGCATTACGGAGTTAGAGCAAGGGAATACATATAGATTAAGCAGTTAGATTAGGAGATAGAGTAAGGGGTGTGGATTGGTGTGGCTAGAGTGTGGTGCTGTGGGGTAGGTGGGTGTGGGTGTGGGTTTTGGTGTGGACTGTGGCTGTGGATGTTGATGCGTAGATTTTCTCTTTGTACCCACACCCTCACTCTTGAAGATTTTTTCTAGGAATGTTTGTGAACTTCATGATATGGTATTGATGCCAGCAACACAAACATTTATATCAAATAGCATTGATAAAATATATCGATTATTTATGGAAATAAATCGTCAAATAACATATCTAAAAAATGATTGTTATGTTTATAAAAATATTCATCTTTTTGAATAATAAATTATGATATTAAACCAATATATGGTATGATATCATGCAAACAACTTATTTAACAATAAAACCGACATGGCATACAAGAAAACGTAATTCAGCTAATAGTGGCATCAGTAGTGTATGATCAATTTTTATTTTATTTTTATTTCTCTGTCTTTGATTACATAATTTATATGTTCCGTTGCAAAAATTACAGGTGAAAAAAACTATATTTGAATCGAAAAGGAAGAATTTCAGTCAATCAAATACTGTTTTAAACGTATTGTTGGCATTCTACAGCGCTATTTCGAACTGTTGATGGATGGCTTCTAGTGATTACTTCATTCGGTCGATCCAAATAACCAGGATATTCACGTACAGGTGTTGTATATATTGGAGATGATATTACCGGAGGCGACTACAACAAAAGATTTATATAGTTTTTTCTTTCTGAAAGTATTTTGCTTTTGAAAAAATTTTACTATATCTTCAACAACACCAGCATTGCGAGCTTCTTGAACAAGTGTAATTGGATCTAAAAGTGATGACCCATAACGAGCTCTATAAGATGCAGGATCTTCTGGAGTAACACCAAGACGTTCAAATTTTCGAGCTAGACGTGTTTCAACATTAGAATAAATAATAATAGTATTAGATGGTCGTTCACATTCTGGAGCAGGACCAACACGTTGAACAATTTCCTGCCGTCTGGGTTGAGGCCCATATGGAATCCATCGTTCAATTATAATATCACCTCAATAGCAAAAAAGACAACAATCTGGAATAAAAAGAAAACAAAAAAGAAAAATGAAGATAATTATTTTACGTGGTTTTTCGGGAGCAGCTGGATAACGTTCGATGATAACTGATCGTGGTGGAGGAGGTAAACCCGGTATACGACGAACAACTGTAAAATAAAATACATTGATAAAATTAAACTATGTAATATAAATTTCTTTTTTTTCTAACTTGTTTCACTAGCAATACATGGTGGTGGTATTGGTGGTCGTTCACGTAAGATAAGTGGAGGCGGTGAAGGAAGAGGTGGTGAACGTTCGTGTATGACAAGTGGTGGACATGGTGATGATGGTCGTGAACGCACTTCTTTAATATAGAGTGGCTAAAATTATAAAAAAAATAGTAGGAATGAATTTGTAAACAAGGTGTTTCTTTACTCCTGGTGGTGGTACAGCTGGTGGTTGAAGATATCGAATAACAACTCGTTGTTCTGCTGTTACTGGACTTGCACTTCTTGCTCGTCGAACAATTCTTGGATTAGGATCACGAAAAATATTCGAACCTGATCTTTCCAGATAAGCATTGGTTTCTTCTGGACTATTTGTAGTAATCACCGAATCATCAACCCATCTCCTAGTTCCATATGGACTATATCTACCACTTGGATATCCCAATTCATCTGGATACCCACTATCTATATATCGATATTGATCATATCGACAAGTAGGATCATCATAACGATTTATTGGTTCATTATATGTAATCCCTCCGTCGGGACCTTGAACCCAATCACGTAATTCACCTGGATCAATACTAAATATGTATATATGTATTTATTATTTAATTTAAATTCTTAATTCATACCGTCCATCTCGATTTGTATCGATGTGTTGAAATAAAGCGTCAGTTGCATTATTCTCCGCCATTGTTCGAAATTGACAAAGTAGAAATAAATTCTTAAAATAAAAGAAAACAGATGATCATTAAGTTATATATCTATAATAAAGATATCAAACATTTGTTTTGTAACATCAAGAGTATTCTTGTTCATATTCTTTTTAACTTGTTTGTAAAAAAAGATTAGAAGCATTAAAGAAAACAAAAAAGTGTGTAGATGATTGTCGCATCATTCTTATAAATAGTTCATGAAGATTGGAATATAATCATGAGAATATTGTAAAAAAACAAAAAAAGAAACAGAAGAAGAAGAAGAAGAACAGCAACAACAACAACAATAGCTCTTCATTAAAACTGTTGAAGGAAAATTAGTCCATTACAAATTCGGAAAAAAAGGATATGAAGTAAACAAAGTCATGGGTTTAACATTATTTTTATGTGATTTAATGTAGTATGACTTTTTCTTATATCATACATACAACTAACCTATGCAGTTTATATTTCGTTTTAAAGTTGAAGAATTGACTATTTGAAAACAGCTTGGCGGTGTAGCCTGTTTGGAGGTGAGATATGGAACTCACATATGTTTTTCAGCTTCATTATACTAATACGAACTAGAGAAAGGACAAAATTAATATTTTTTCATTGTTTGTTTCTGACGGACGTCCTTATGTTTCATTTTCAATGTTGCTATGCATTCATTATTCTTCCTTTTTCTTTTTTGAATACTTTTATTATCATAAACATCGAATGAAATGGTAAATAAGTAATGGCGAAGGAGACACAGTTCTCTCTTAAGAGTCTTAGCACCTCTTTGGTGAATAAAATATATGCTGCAAAAATTTTCCTTCGGACGGAGGAGGAGTCAATGGCGGTTTAAGCTACTGATACTCGTACTACCATCCTTCCCAAAAGAATAGCTACCGCCATGAAAAAGAAGAAAAATTTTAACAGCTAGGCAATAGGAGGGTATCGAGATCGAGTGTCAAGCGTGATTCTTGACCTTGCTGGTCTTAGCCTATGTCAGTTTCGATGAAAAAACTGGAAAAATAATCATTTCGACTAAGAGTGACTTCCAGGCTTATCTATGATAAACAATGAGATCGAAATTAAGTATAATCGAGACCGAAACTCATTAATATCAAGGTCGAGATTAAGGGAAACCGAGAGACCTTCTCTCAGCACCTTCCTACTAGGGAAATCGTTAGAATTCTAACATAATAGTGAAAAATCCTTGAACGAAATGATTTAAAGCGCAGCTTATCGCGGCAGTGGGTGCTTAGAATGTCCGTGCTTTCTTCGATCTTTACAAGAGTAAAAAAAAAAGCCACTCACACAACGACAACTAGTAGAAAGAAAAAGAAGAATAGTTCAAGAGAACGAGAAGCGATAGTAATTCTTCATTGGCAATACTGACAGATCCTTCGGAAAAATATATCGAAGAGAAGATTGGTATGTTTGGTATTATCATTTAATTATATATTTTCTTCAATCTCTACTAGTGAATAAACAAAGCACTCGTCGAATAGATGATGATGAAAATCTTAGAAAAACAAGAATATAAGAGAAATGGAAATCGTAAGAATCCTTCAAGAGTAATACTACGAGAGTCATCAGACAAACAAATGTAAGAGCATATTCTCATATTTGTTGGCCCCCCCTGTTTTTTGTGTATACTTCCTTTAACTCCTATTAGAAAACAAACACGGTACTCGTAGAACAACTAAATAAATAAAAACCAAGGAAGCAGAGAGAGAGTGTAAGAGAGAAAGAAACTTTAAGAATTTTCTGATATGAGTACTGACAGACCCATCAAAAACTAGATAGTGTTCGAGGTTGACTCGCATACGAAATATGTTGCGAAACACGAATCTTGAATTTCGAAAAGATATGATTTCTACTAACAAACGAATAATTGTTCTGAAGTTCTATCGTATGTCGATTTTTTTCTAACGATGTTAAATATTAGTGGAACAAAAAACAACTTTTATTTTTGTAAATCGAGAAAAGTCATGTTTATATCAATCAATTGCTCATAGTTAGGATTAGTATGAAATGTAGCGATCATAAAACTCCGTACTATAAGAAATTAACGAACCTATATAAACATGCTGGTGGAAAATGATTTCAACTGATCATTTAATTTTCGATATGACTCATTATCTATAATCAGCTGTATTTACAACTATTTCACATATGGGCAAAGGAAGTGGCGTCCAAGCTTTGTTCGTATTTTCGTTTTGCCTATCTAAAAGCGAAGAAAGAAGTAAGTCTTGAAAAATTCTCATTTTGGCAAGCTATTCAGAAGGAAACTAAACATCATCTCAATAATATCAAAATAAAACGTATGAGTTCGATCTTGATACTTAGACCTCCTGTTTGAAAGATTATTCTGTAGTTTTCGCTTCTGGGACAACCGCATAAAAATATGGTTAATTTTAATGCTTACGTAAAGTAGATGAGAAAGAATAAAATAAAGTAACCTCACAAAGAATGACAAAAATGCCGTACTTCGCAGCGCATTAAAAAAATTTGAATACTAGTAGTAGTGTTTCACTGTATCTCTTATTTATATTGTGTCTCTCGCTTCGGGAGAACAAATAAAATACTCCCACAACGACTACTAGTAACAAACAGAGAAAAAAACGTAAAAGAAGAAACGATAAGAATACTGAGAAAGCAACACTGATAAGCCTGGCTGAAAGAAACGAAAAGTAGGTTGATGTGTTTTGATGTTTACTTGTTTATATGATTTAGTACGTCCTTGGCAGAAGATCAAAAGATACTCACAGAATAACTGATGGGGAAAAACACAGAGCCACAAAAATGTAAGAGAAGAAGAAGCTGCGAAAAGTATGCGGTTGTGAATGAGATTATGAGTGCGCTGACATGTAAAATTACGGCTGCATCTAATAGTCTTCATTATGATGAAAATCCAAAAGTAAAGTTACACAAATATGCAAACCTCCACAAATACTCACCCACAACATACTCGTTCAAATAAACACACCATAACCATATCATCATCGTCATGTTTCACATTTCAAACCTACTGGGATTGTGATAAGTGCTTTTCGAGAAAGACGATATTGCGGTGTGGATGCGGGAGTGGGTGTGGGTGTGGGTCTCGGACACAGCATCCCAAATTATCACCCATACTTTCAAACGCATCCATAACCACATTCACATAGTCCAAAGTTTTATTTGGTTAAGATACGCTGCATACACGCACACTTGTGTGTGTAGCTTATCTTAGTTTGTTTAAACTGATAAAGTTGCTTTCCCTTTTTTATCATCATCAATTCAGAAATGTTTTGACGCATATTGAAAAATGTATGTAGCTGAAATCCTTCGTTGAAAGACAAGGTATATGTTGAAGTATGATATTCATCAAAATAAAACAAACACTGTAGCTGAATAGGTATATTGCTTTCATTTCGATTGATTATTGATAATAATTTTTTGAGACTGAAAACTGAAATATGAGCTGAATAAATATATGGTTAGAGCAGAGATATCCATCGCGGCTGAAAATCTGCCGCGATGGTTGTCAAAAGTTGTTTCGAATTTCACTGCTGCGACTGTATTGGACTAGAAATATTGGTACTAGTCCATCAGATTCATTCAATCTCAGGGTATTTCATTTGTAAACAATGAAATTCTATCAAATTTATGCATTTTTTCAATGTCCTCGAAAAAAATGCTGCCGTTGCCGTGATGATTTGTTTGAAAAATTTGCCGCTACCGCGCCACCAATGATATCTCTGGGTTAGAGTCGAAAATGATGATAAAAAAATTTTGAAAATTTTGTGTCTTTCATGTTGGAAAGTTATTTTTTGATTTTCATCCATGAGAAACACGTTAAAAGTAAGAAGAAAAAGAATAACCCGCCTTTCGGCTACCTTGCGGTATAGGGTGCTGTCCGAGGACAGTTTCGAGAAGCCTGATATTTTCCTATATCTATTACTAAATGTAGCTCTGAACAAAAAGTCAGCCTGACTCAGAGTTCTTCTCGCTTAATTACTTAAGGTCCCCGTACATACTGACTAATCACATACTAGCCACAAGGGCTTTTTAGTGTGTGCCAATGAAGTAGTCAGTTTATTATCGGATGGGTGGTCCGAGACAAAACAACCGTTAGTGACTTCTCTAAGGTCATTCTATGACTGCTGGAGCCGAGATTTGAACACAGTATCTTGTGGATATATGTCAAACATTTTAACCATTCAGCCATACCGGCTACATTAAAAGTAAGTTTTGGATTATTTATGGATTTTTCACTTCATTTTTTTGAGTTACTTATTTGATGTTTTAAATCAGATTTCTCATACGAATAAAAAACGCATCGTTCCATCAATTATATGATCAAAAATCGAGTAGGGTACTTTTCAATTGAACGATAAAGTGTTAGTTGAATCAGTCATTGATTTTCGAAATAACAATGTTAGAGAGTCAATTATCTTAACTTCTCTCAAGCACTGATTAAAAATCTCTTGTAGAAAAAGTTTTCAGACAACAGAACATCTTTTTTGATAAACATTATCAATCTGGATGCGGAGTATGGGCGTGGGTGAGTGTAGATGTGAATATAAGCGGGTGTGAGTGTGAGTGTAGATGTGGATATAAGCGAGTGTGAGTGTGGGTGTGGGTGTGGGTGGGGGTGTGGGGTGTCGGTGGATGTGGATGTGGATGTGGATGTGGATGTGGATGTGGATGTGGATGTAAGTGAGTGTGGGTGTAGGTGTAGATGTGAATGCCGATGTCGATGTCGATGCAAGTAGGTGTGGGTATAGCTGTGGGTGTGGATGTGGATGTGGGTGTAAGGGGGTGCGGGTGTAGGTGTGGGTGTGGATGTGAATGCAAGTGGGTGCGGGTGTGGGTGTGGGTGTGGGTGTGGGGTGTCGGTGGATGTGGATGTGGATGTGGATGTGGATGT
>CAJNOL010002217.1:0-43584 GCA_905250125.1 Rotaria sordida | reverse complement strand
TTCAATTGACTGAGAAGAATTTCAAAGACTTTGGAAAATTTCATAAGATTTCATAGGCTTTTGAAAAATCTTCGAAGTTGCATGAAAATTCTATGATATAGAAACCACACTACAGTCAATGCAAAGATAGCAAAAAAAAATTTCTGTTGTTTCTATTTTAATATTCTTTGGCGAAATGGAAAAAATATTCAAGCAATTTCATGAAAAGAAATTTATTTATTAGGTATTGACATATACTTTGCATGTCTCATTTAAATAGTAAAGTTTTGCGCAAATGTTTGGCTTCAGACCTACAAAATAAATATATCTCTTTCCTTTTTTTAGTGTGTTTGAATAGCGTATAGGAAGCTATTTAACAAATAAAAGCTGCATCGGATTCTAGTGAAATGTTGAAGAGTAGTTGATGTGTTTGTGACATGCAGTAATTTTGATGTTACAAAGAAATGAGAAAGTGTTTATTGAAAAAATCAATGTATAAATAAATTCTACATAAAATTCTCTAGTTTAGCATCTGACGCAAACTTTTAGATAGTCTAATTTGAGAAAATAGTCTATTAATAGACGCCGATTTTCTCTCTTGCACTCTTTATCTATTTTGTCTTCCACGATAAAGATAGAATTCTATAGAGACTATTCACATTTAATGAAAAACTTTTATACTTGTACGAAGTATTGAGTCTATAATCTATTGCGCAGAGACTTTTATCCTGAGTCTTTATATATACATTATTCAAATACATAGTTTATATATTAATATTAACATTGTGAAACTATGACGAGGAAAATTCGAGAATTTTAACTTAACCCCGTCTCGTTTCGGTGTCTGTCGTGTACAGATGCATTCAAAGAGTTTGCTTGGGAAATAGTCACTTTGTTTTTTGAAAATATTTTAAAAAATCCCAATGTTTTATCTAACATTAAAGGCAAAAGGGCTTATTCTGAACAACTTTCGTTTCAACTCTTCTTATGCATTAGAATGGCTTATAATAATATTTTTCGTAAAATTTTTCTCTAATATTTTAATAAACTGTTCAAAATATTGATATGCAGCTTTTTATAGTCGAATCGTATAAAATAAATCATAATTTTAACATGAAACAATCTTACATCAAAATAACAATATAATCGATGAAGAATATTAATAATGATCTTCAGATTACTTAATTCAATATAAAATAGATCAATGATTTTCGAAATCATACTTTGAAGTTTATGCAAAGGAATTTGAAATTTGAAAAATGAAAAGTGAAGAAACTCTTAATTCTTTGCGAGAGACTCAGACCAAAAAAAACGAGCCATTTTCAACTGGAAAATTCGAGAAAATGGTAGGAACTTGAAAGCAAGAATTCAATGGTTGGCTCTGCTCGATTACAACCGAAGCTAAAAAAATTCGGCCATTGGATCTGATCACCGAATTCATGCTTCGAAGTTCCTACCATTTTCTCGAGTTTTTCGACTAGAAATAGCGGCAACCTGACAGAATATCATTGACATAGGACACAATGATTTAAAAATAGGTGAAAGAAAAAGGCTCATTTATTCATAAACAGAACCATTTGGTATAACACCAATGAAAGTTTTTTCTCGTAGTTCATCAAGATAATCTTTATATAATCGTACATCTTCATGATTAGATCCAAATGAATGACGTGCAATATTAACAGCTTGTGATGCATATTCAATAGCTTTTTTATATTGTTGTAAATCATTAAATATTATAGCAATATTATAATTAGTTATTGCTAATATTGAATTATTTGGTGAAAGAAATTTCTTTTGAATTTTAATTGATTTTTCATAATAAGAAAATGCTTTTGTATAATCTTCTATTTGATAAAAAATTTCACCAATTTTATTATAAATTTTGGCTATGGATAAATATTGACGTGGAAAATGTTTAAGTTCATTTTCTAAAGCTGATTGATAATTTTCAACAGCTTGAATAAATATTTCTTTTTCATTATAAATTTCAGCAATACGATAATAAAGAGAAGCTATCTGTAAATAATCAATTTCTGATGCATGTAATGCAATATTTAATGCACATTTAAAATTTTGTACTGCTTCAAATAAATTATTTTCTTTATGAAAACGAATACCATTATTAAAATATTTTGAATAAAGACTAGAATTATTTTGTAATAAATCATTTGAAGAATTTTTTAATGATGTTTTAAAATATAATGTTGAATCTATTAAATTATTTTTTTTATTATAAATAAATTTAAGTTGTTCATTTAATATAGTTAATTGTTTTGAATTATTAATTGAATTTGATTCAAGTAATGTTTTATATAATTCTTCAGCTTTATCTAATTGATTTATTTGAATAAAATAAAAACCTAATTGTTGCCATGAAGTTTGTTCTTCATTATATTTTATTGATTGAAGATAATCTTTTAATTGTTGATTATCATCATTAACTAAAATTAAATTGATTTGCCAAATTTTATCTTCAATTTGTTTTATTTTACCAATACGAAATATAGTATAAATAGAAAATAAAATTTCATTTTCAGAATTTAAATAATAACTTAAATTTTCTAATGAAATATATTTTATTGATGAATTTATTTTCATACGAAATAAAATACCGAATAAATTAGGATTATTTGTTGCTGAACGTGCAATACTTAATGATATTTGTCGATCAATATTTGTCCAAAGAAAATTATTAAATGAAATAAAACCATTCTTATGATTTTTGAATATTTCTAATTCATATTCTAATATTCCTTGTCCTCGATAAACAATCATTTCATTTTCATTATCTATTTTATTATATGATTGATTAATTTGTTGATGAACATCACGAAGAAAGAAACCCATTTTAATCAGAAGTTCTATATTTTGTTTACGAAAAGCTTTATCAATTGCGAAATAAAGAAAACATTTTCTTGTGTACCACCAAATTGCTCTTGAAGAAATATAATCTTCTTCAAATTCATTAATTACATTCAATTTATTACGATATTGCTCACGAGTAAAATTAATAAAATCTCTTTTAGATTTCTCATTATAATCAATTTCATAAAGAAGAATTTTCTTCAATAAATATTGAATAATAATTGATGATGAATTAAGTATTTCAATTGGTATATTATCACTTTCTGATAGATGAAGATGATATTTAAGTTTCTTATATATTGATTCAATATTAGTAAATATACCTTTTATTTTTTCATATTGTTTTATCCATGATTGATCTTTTAATCTATCATTTGAAATAATATAAATTGCCATAAGTTGAGACATTTGATAAATACAAGAAATAACTTTTTTAGCATATATATCAGATAAAATTAAAAATAATTTTTCTTCTTTAATATGAATTATAAATGAAAAAAATTCATCGATATTAATAAATAATTGAAAAGAATTAAAATTATGACGAAATTGATCAATTGAATTTTGATTTTTATCAATATTTGTAGTTAACCAAATGACAATAGAATTTTCAATTATTGGAGGTTTACGATATTGTAATAATCTATCCGATGATTCTTGTTTAATAGATTTAATAGATGTTGATGTTAATTTATCTGTATTAATTTTATTTGGTACATCTCTTATAATTTGAGGATAATTTCTTTGTAATGAGTCAGTTTTTATATAGGATACTAAAGAAGGTAATACATCTGAACGATTCTGTGAAAATAAAGAGTAAGATTTACAACATGCACTACCCATAATGTAGATTTTAAAGGATGTCGTTTTAGAAAAATTTGATTAATTGTGATGGAAGTTTTTTTTTATTTTATCATTGTAAGAATTCAATAAGAAAATGATAAAAGAATTTAAGTTTAATGTTAAACATAGAACAATAATTATCTTTTGCACTCGAAACAATATCAAACATAATCTTACGTATACACTTAAGAACAGGTCATATTTTATTTTCTTTTGATAGTATGCTATTATGTAAATATAATCAAATTTAATCTTTTGATATAACATATTCGTATGAAGAAATACATATTAAAATATTAATAATAAAAGGAAAACTTTTTCTATTGATTTTTAACGAATTTGTATTTTTTGTTCTGGTGAATTTGACTATAAAAAGTAAGCTATTGATAGGGTAATAAATAGAACAAAAGAGTATTGATTTTTATTAAAAATAGTAAATTGATATACTTTGTAAATGCATTTTATCAAGATAGTTTTTATGTTAAGTTTTGATTTTTCAATTAGTTGGTAAAGTTTAAAATAGAAGTATAATATAAATTTTTCTTTAATACATTGTTAATTAAGTAGTTATATAAAGATGAATTGTTTCATTTTCAATTTTTCTATTAAATAAATATCAAATATTCTATCTTCTTGTTAGCAGTGTAAATTGATATACACATATATCTCAATGATAGAATCATTTATCCCATTAAAAATTTCATTTAATAATTCATTTTCTTTATATACGAAAGTAAGTTCATGAAAAGAAAAGATCAACATTTCATTTATCTGGTCATTCACAATACTATTGCATAGAATTGCATAAAAATTCGTTATTAATAAATATCTATGTTTGTTTAATTTATCTATAACCGAAGCAAACATCTCAAATTTGTTTTTTTCTTGCGGTTTTTATCAGTTCATATATCAGTACATGTGATATTTTAGAAAAAAAAGGTCATAACAACAAAAGAAGTGCTCTTGATGAAGAAAATAAATTGATGGTTAGTATGCATTTTGCTGAAAGTCATATGATCGAAATGAAGATGTCTGTTTTGATGACCGAAACTATCAGCGAGATTCTGAAATCAGACCTACAGTATTGAGAACGTTTTAATATTTATTTGTATTGATACAAAATGTACTTAGTAATTATACAGTATATCCAAAAATTTATAATCACTTAATAAATACAGATAATTCGGTTATTGCTCCAGTTTAATCAATATCTTTTTTTATTTGTAATAGGAGACTAATAAGTTTTGATTCGTAAAGACCAAGTTCATCAATAATGTTTAAAACATAATATTCTCGATGCTACCAACAATATGTACCGGTTTGTTTTCGACATTCACTTGAATTTCTATGGTTATTATGGACTTCAGATCATTTAAATCTTGTATTGTAACTTTCTAAACACTTGCTTTAATATATTCTGACGAAAGATAGTCAATTGTAATGTTAAAATGAGTTATAAAACGGTCTAACACATTCATTTTCACTTTTCGAAGAATCATGAATGACTTGCTGTGAAGAAATATACCAATCATTTGATCGTTTTCAAATATGCCAAACAAATGGTTAAAAATCAATAATCAAAGAATTACATGATCTGTAGTCTATAATTAATGATAGCAAGTCAAGTAAGCATCGAAAAACAAAATCTAGTACATATTGTTAGTAGCATCGATACTGTTAACGAGCTTGGTCTTTACGAATCAAAACTGATTAGTTTTCTATTTCAAATAGGAAGAAAAAAAAGAATTTTGATCCAGTTTGATCAGTAGCGGAGTTATTTATAATTATTAGGTGGCCATGACTTTTGAAACGCCCTGTAGTGATATGCTAAGTTAATAACTAACTTAAGTTAGTAACTAAGAAAAGATCAGGTCACAATTCATGATACACACATCATAGTTGAATAGCTACTGTCTCTATACAGTATATATCCAAAAAAACCGAAACGCAGATCATTGGTATAGATCATCGAGAGAAACTCGGCGATCTTTATTTCAGTTATGAAGCACACAATGAAATTGATAGAATCTGTGATAAATAAATTTCATGCAAAAAAAATCGTTGAAAAAATCTTGTATCTCTTACAAGTTGTATAGTTTTAAAAAATATATAAAGTCGCATAGACGTGTTATACCTATATCGAAAAAATATATTCAAGAATTTTGTATTTTGATTGTTTGAAATCTTTAATTTTGATACAAAATAGGTCAAACAAGATGTTATTTAAAAACTAAAATATTTTTTAAAAACATATTATATCATGTTAATTATTTTAAAAACCAAAAATTTTTTTTTTTTTATGTTTATTATTTTCTTTTATCAATTATACAATGCAAAAATCTGAATAAACTAAATCATACTCTTCTTTTTTTTGTACATAAAGATTAATATAATTCAACAATTCGTTTTGCTTCACGTATACCAGTCATATAAGCTCCATGTGTTGTTCCATAAAATCTTTCATGTGTACCTTCACCAGCAAAAAGAATAAGTGGTTTAGCTGGTTTATTTGGCCATGGTACAGCTAATTGTTTAATATCATGTATACTTGAACCAATTTTAATAAATGTATGTGTACCATGTATAAATGGTTGATGAAACCATCGAGATCTAATTATTTGTTCAGGTAATGGACTTTGATTATCAGGATAAAAAAGACAAAGAAGTTCTTGAAATGCCATTGCAAGTAATTCATCTGATATTGTTTCAATATATTTTGCTGCTTCACCACTTATTTGTGTTACAAGAACATTTGATAATCGATGATGAACATAAAAACCATTTATATTTTTACACCATTGACTCTTTATAAAAAAAAAAAGAAATGAAAGAAAATGACAATTAAATATTTTATGTTAAATAAAAAAAAAAAAAAATTTTTAATCTTACATTAAAAGATGTATTAGTGAAACATTTTAATTTCCATTCTGTATCTAATTGATTTGTATCCCATAAAAAATTAAATGTTTCAAAATCAACATCCCAAAATGGTTGTGGAAAAACAAGATAAATCTATTACAAAAAAAAAATAGCAAAAACAAAGAGTTTCAAATACAATCAAATCATTTTTATTAAACAAACTTTATCAATTGTACCAAAACCTAATTTTTGTATACACATTCGTTTAGCATGTGGTAATGGTGGAATAAACATTTGATGCATTGAATGTTTAAGACAACCAACAGATTGTGTACAAACGACATGTTTAGCTTGATAAATTATTAATTGTTGATTATTTTTAATAATTTCAACATCAACATATTGTTCTTCTTCATGAATAGAAATACGTTTAACAATAGTATTTAATTCAATTTTATTTTCATTTATTTTATCAGTAAATATTCTTTGTAAAAAATTTAAAAAACCTCCATGAATATAAGCTGTTTCAGTATTATATTGATTATTTGAGGGTAAACGTTCAAGAGAATTCCATCCTAAGAGAATAAAAAATTGAACATCATTTGACCTTAAGCAATATATGTTCATCCAATTTGACTTTTATATAAGCAAAAAAAAACAAAGAAAAGAAAAATTATAATTATTTCTGTCAAAAAAGAATTTTATTTGACAATTTATATTCAAATTTTGACTTTATGATTTATATGTAGTCATCATTTTTTTTTATCAAATTACATGATGAAGTATTGTTTAATAATTGAATGTATTGACGAAAGCTTTTGTATGTATGTGTGTGTGTGTGTGTTCTATTTGTTTTATTTATTCATGTAGAAAAAGTCATAGCGAATTTCATTAGAATATTTTTCAAAAGCGAAGAAAAAAAAAAGAACGCAGTTCTAACAATAGAACATATTTATTATGAAATCCGTTTTTTATTTCTATTTGAAAGACTTACTTTATAATTCATTAAATTTTCTATGCTCGATATAGTTTATTATATTACCTTGTACAGATACATCTGTTAGTTTATTACAACCAATTGCATTTAAATATGGATGTTGTTTACTAAGCCAATTAATAACTTTTTGTTGTTCATCTATTTCATCTTTATCTAATGTTAATTTTTTCATTTTAATATATTGTTCTAATTCGGCTGAAATAAATTCACCTAATGATAAATCAGGATAATTTTCATATGGATATGTTGGAACTTTTTTTTCTAATATTTCATCATAAACTTTTCGTACTTCATCAATAACATCTTCATCAATGGATTCAGCATCTTCATCATGATAACAATCATCTCGATCAGATCCTTCTAGACAGAAAAAAATATTTTTGCGAGAACTATTCTAATACAATAATTATGCTTTGTCAACCCTATGTAAAACTTTTATCTATCATGCTTGATTTTTTGACAGATTTCATTGTTGCGATGCCTTACAATTGCATATTATATTTATTAAAGCAATCTGTCTTTTGGGATTTTGTTTTCGATATAAATTATATTCAATACAAATGAATCTGTCATGATCCGAAGCACTGATGACTTTTCATGCGAAGCAAGACAATAAATATAATAAGAAAGAAGAAGAACTGTTTGACTTCAAATAATAACCCTTTACTCCCCATTGGCAACTGAAATTGCCATTTTTAGAAACATTGCAGAAAATAAAGGAAGCGTCAGATTCAAAAACAATAAGAACCTTTTTTATAGTAAACATCATGGACTATCAATTGGTAAAAAGAGTATTTTTTTTCCATTGCTCCGTCTTTGAAATATTGGGCCTTCAAAATCGATAATTTTGAAAGAAAATGAAAAATATTGAAATTTTTCAAATAAAATATTCTATACCCATAGGCAATAGAGATCTTTTGGAATTTCTGTGCGATATTAATTGATGAGGAAGACCACTAATGCATAAAATATGTTTCAAAAGTTTCATGATAACTTAACGAATTACACATGCTCAGACAAACTATTGATCATGTAGCCACTATTGGGCAGATGACGAGCAATCAAGAACAAAGTTAATATATACATTATAAACCTCAACTCATGACACGTTGAAACAGTATTTATTATGAATTAAATTTCTTCTGACATCATAAAATGGCTCAGAGCAAAAAAGACTTTCATTTGCCAACACGTGTAAAAGACACATGCATTCTTTGGTATTAATTTCTATCGATTCACAACTGTTTCTTTTCCCATTATTTCTAAAGTACAGGATATATGTTGCTTCTGCCCACTCAATAGTGTGGTTAAAGAAAAAAACTCAAGTCTCATGATGTTGTTCAATTCCCTTTTTTGCACCACATGATCGCTGAATCTATCCAGTCGTCCTACTCTAGGAGCAGGATATTTGGTGGATCACACCACATCATTGGCATATTAGATAGACTAATACTTTATTAATAAAGTTATTTTATTAGTGGCTCTTGTAGAACCGCTATTGGGGAGGAAGTAAAGGGTTAAATCATTTGTTTTTGATTATTTTTTGATTTTTTTCTTTCTAATTAAAAAGTTCTAGAAATATGTAGTTTTGTTACGAAAAAATTAAAATAAAATAAAATAAAGAAGATTGTCTTCTTTCTTTATTTTTATCAAACAATCTTACTGTCATCAATGTCAATAAGATGATGTTCTTCAGCTAATTGATACAATGGATTATTTAATATATCACCATGTAATGATTCACTACCCAATTCAATTGGATGTTCAACTAAAATTTCGAATTTTTTTCTTTTATTTTCTATTATTTTCATTTATCAATACAATACTTACAAAGTTTAATAGTTCGACAACGACCACCAATTTGATCATGTGCTTCAATGATAACAAAATCATTAATACCATTTTCAATCAAATATTTCGCGCATGAAAGACCAGCAAGACCAGCTCCAACAATCACAACACGATAATGCTGCTCCATTGAAACCTTCAATTAAAATCTAAATGTCAAATAAATACGAGAAAAAAAAACTTGAATGTTCAATAATAGGCGAATGATTGACAGCTACCAACACGACCAACGTAAAGCAAAAAGAAACAGAATAAATTTATAAATTGCCATTGTCACAATAGTCGTCGTAATGGAAAGAACGGAGAGCGAAAAAAAAAAACATGAGTATGCCGTCGCTTTTACTTCATCACCATCACACCGTATAAGATTCCTTCGAGCAAATGAGTCTCAATACAGACATGCAAACATGCATCGGAAATGATGATCGTGTGTCGTTAGGTTCCGCCTTTAGCTCACATAAATTTTGTCTATAACATCTATTCTATGAGGAAAGTATGTTAGCTTCAAAGAATATAGTTCAGAATGATACACAAATGGAACACATTAGACTTTTTCTTCTCTCTTGTCTTCTATGTAATAATATAAAATTGTGTTCAATACATGCCTATATCTCGGCTTCTAACCCAATTAAACCATCCGATCTATCTGTCTATGCTGTCTGATCAAATTAGGAAATATTCATTTTATCGTTTCAAACCGAATGTATGCATTTATGGCTGCCGAGATTATATGAACAGAATAAAAATAGAACATTGCCAAACAAAAGTAAAAAAAAAAAAAGAACGAAAAATCTGTTTTTCTTTAATCATTCGAAAATAATTAGTGATGTTTAAAATATTTCTAAAATATCTGTACAATAATAGAAAGATTAATAGAGTTTAATTCTTCAAGCTGCTATAATCTTCAGACTAGATGCAATTTTTTTTTCAATACAACATATGCCTACTTTTTATTTTTGGGAATAATTTAAGAATACAATCAGCAAATAGTAATAACTATATGCATATGTATGGCGAACAAGTAAGATTTATTATAATATGATTCAAAAACAACAAAAAAAAAACAATAAGTAATTTAAATATTAATATGCATGATTTTCGCCTCATTAATAAATCATAATAGAATTCCATTCGTTTGATATTATACTCAAACAAAAAGAAACTGAATATTTAACGACACAATATTGGAAACATATTCATTTTAATCACAGTACCCTCATTTTCACATAGTGCTATGTATGTAAATCATACTAATCGGTGTGAAAATGTGATTAAAGTAAAGATACGTGCCATCAAAAAGTATCTACATAAAACATATCGATCGAACGTAATCCAGTGAACTTTTAAAATAAGTTTACTTTAGATTTTTTTTATTAGATAATTTTTGAACTTGAGCATATTATAGAAGTTTTCCGAAATCAAAATATGTGTTTCATTCATTATTCATTTCCTTATTATTTCACATCACATCACATAGAACGATGCATATGCTTTAAAAAGAATATTTGATTTGATCACTTATCAAGATATTGTATCTATATTTTCAATTTATTTTTCACGCATAATTTTTCTTTTATCACACTCATTATGTTGGCACACAATACTATTAACGTCAAAAGTCTCTCGAATCACTTTTAATTTTTATGTCGTCTAGTAAAACTACGCAAAATTAATTTAATATGGTTATATGCCTTTATAGCAGAGTTTAAATACTATGTATATGCATACCTATTCAATACAAGAGATACTTGAGTATAATATATAATGAACCGATAGAAACTTTAGCAGTAACAGAAAATTACATGAGGGAAAAAAAGCAGTTTGTTATGATTGTTACAAAGTTGAATAGGCTTATCAAACAGAGGCAGTGCAATGAGCTATCGAATCAATATCAAAAAATGTACTTTGGAAGATACTTCAAGCATGTCATTTTCTGATAGGTTCTTATTTGCATTGTTTGAATCAACAAAGAGAAACAGAGATTTTAATGAGTTACACATAATATATTTAATTGTTAGTCTATAAATTTAGTATTAGATAAAGCGAAAATTCATAAAACATCAAAGATTACTAAAGAAGCATTTCATAAATTAAGACATTAGGAGATTAGTAAAAATAATAGTTATGTTGACTCAAGCAGCAAAATGTATCGTTCGATTACACAATCTACTATTACATGAATGGAAAGTCATGACTAGACCGCATTCATTACTCACTAAAAATAAAAAAAACTTTAGTCATGATGATGAACAATGCATTTTATAAAAGTATTAGATATTTTTATGATCATTGTATTTTTATATGTTGACAAGATATATATAAGGATTGTCCATTTCCATTAAATCATCATCACTACTCATAGACTTATAAGAACAATATCATAATGATTAATACTAACATTTATATAGAGTACAAAGTACATAACCGTATTAAATAGTTTTACTAAACAACTTTAAAATGAAAAGTAGTACGAGACTTATTGAGGTCAGCTATCTTAAAATCAAAAGTAAGTATTGTCATTGTAGCATTTGATATTTCAAAAGAAATAATAACAGCACCACCAATAGATCGAGTTTTTAGTTATATTCACAAATAGACAGAAATTAAATAGGAACTACTTATGATGAACTTAATTGAACTATAATTAATTGGCAAAAATTTGTTGCAGATATTTATGATCAACACTATGCAGCGAGTTTACATAAAAATAATAAAAGCTCGATAGTGTATTCTTCTATTAGAATCAAAACTACAATAAAAAAATAAATCAATCTATGCATATTCACCCAAGAAATAAACTCATTCTCTTATTATTGTATTAATATATAATTTAATTTGTACTAATCTTAAAAAATTCTCGTTATAAAATATTGTGTATTATTCATAACAAAATTTCATTTTACTTCTACTTTTCTTTTAATGAATTCAATCTTTTATTTGCTTTTCAAATAGAATTGAAAAAAACAACTGATAGCACACAATCAAAATAATGAATTAAACAAATTTTTTATGAAACGATTCTACTTTCAATTCTCAATAAGTTAAATGAAGAAATTGGACGAAATCAGTCAGTTTTCCATTGTCTACATTAGATATCTAAAAATAAGCTTTAACTTTCATTATGAGATGATTTTCTTGCTATACCAGTTGATGATACATATGAAAGACTATCTAAATCTATCTCCTGATAGTATTTAACACGTATTAATAGTACACAAACAGAGCGATAGTCTCAAAAGATCTATATCATCCTCAAGTTAGCTGTTGTCTACATCCTAGTTCTTTTCATTCAATGGTAAAATGACTAACAAAATCTGTAAAATCCTGAAAAGCAAGTTTGTTTCTACTGATTTCATATTTTTTTATATTTTGTCATTAATCTCAGAAAATCTTAGTCAACAAAAAGTAAGTAGACGCTTTTCAATAAGAAAAAACCTTAGCATATTATTCATTCTTGACATTATCCCAGAACAATCGATTTTATCTACAAATCGTCTCGAGATATTCATCATAAATACAAATCGGCTACTTTTGAAGATGATTTTCTCTTTAAAAAAAAAACTAATGTTCATCATTCGATAAAACCCATCTAATCCAGTCTACAGGAACTTCAATTAGACAAAATTAATGTAGCGTGTTTTCTAACTGGGTTATTAAGGTAATCTATACGTGTCTTTTACGCACTATTTTTTTTTAATCATATATATATATACCCTATGACACCGTATACAATCTTTTACAACTGCAGTCCAGGATATCATTTACAATATTAGTAAATATTTCCTACATGGCTCAACTTTGGTAGCCCTATATAATCATATTTCAAGCGCAAAAGACCATAAATATTTCGTTTTTTTTACTCTAAATGAGCATTATCTGTATGCTCGCGACGTACTCTTGTAAATATAAAACTTTGTAGGAGGTCATCTGTGCATGGCAACTACAGCCAAATATTGGGCAACAAACTTGAAAAACATAAAAAATTTTGGTCTTGCTTGATTATTAAAGAATGGATTAGGAAAAATTTTAGAGTTTAATAGGCTGGTGAGATCGCAGCGCCAAGGCTTAGAAAGCACCTTCAGGATATCAAACATAAATTAAGAATCTTCACTTTATATATGTTGTGAAGAAATAGTGAATGTAAAATATAGAAAAAACTTCAGATCTCTATATATGTTTAATAACGATGCCGATGTTAACCACTATAAAAGATAGCCTAAATGTGTTTTAAAACAATGCAGCTGATTGCTTCATATAGAGCTCGACGAAACCTATCGATTAATATGTAAAACAGCTCAAAACCATTAATAATGACTTAACATTAATAGAGAAACAAAGTTATTAAAAGACAACCAAGAGCAACAGATGATATTATAACAAAACAATGCTTACGAACACCGAGATTTGAAAAGCTTGATAGCACCTGATAGGGATTCCATAAGAGTTCTCAATTGTCTAACATTACATGGTATCTAATTATGAGTTTAAGATGCTTCCATAACATGAAATAAATATGACTCGTAAACAGTGATCGAATACCACACGCTTATTTTTCACCATAAAAGACTATCGTAGACGCTACCACCCTATACCGTAATACCGCTCAGCGTATATGGTCGCCGTTTTCAGACTAAAGAATCATCATGATCTAGCTATATATAGCTATTTACACTCTATATTGTTTGATCAAGGCAACAATAAACAAAGAGTTATGTGTATATCACAGCGATTTATATAGAATTATGACAAAATATGTAACGTTTTGTTTGTAGATTCAGGTAAAAAAAAAATTATTTTTACCCAAAAAAATACATTGATGTGAAAGACTCTTGTCTAAATTTAAAGACGAACAAGAATCTAGGAAGAATAAACTGAAGACTATAGATGCGAAATGTATCATATATGTCGCGATTGTAAATGCTTCTAATAAAATGTTCTATCATAAATATCTTTACATATTGGTTCTTGAAAAATGTCACGAAAGAAATCTTCTCAGAGCAAATGTTCTCGGAAAATTCTTTTTCTTTTAAAATAAAATACCTTTGGAACAAGATCGTAGTGTATCACATATATAATTTGTTGTCTATATTCTTCGTTCGTTCATCGTAGAGTAATCCTATGAAAGGTCAAGAAGAAAGAATTTTTATCGAAATACAAATCACATACATTACCTATTAGGTAGCATAAGAATTAGAGCACTAATTCTCAAGTGCTTTCCACAGGATTTGAAGCAAATCAATAAGGTCTAAAATTGCTGTCAATTTTTTGCAAGCCGATCATTATTTAAAAACTAACATAAAAAAAAAGACTTGTTATTTTAACTAATGATCGTTCGAGCCTCTAGTTCAAATAAAGACTCTTAAGTTTCAACGATGTACTATTATAAGCTGCTCTCGTATTACTCACTCATATTTATAAGAATTTCACACGTTATTACGGGTAAAACAATAGAATTTGCAAATAAAAATTATGACTAAAGAAAAATCTTTTTTTTGTTTCGATATCATTAAATTTATTTATGTTTCTCCGGAAAGACTGTGTAAAAGGAAGGACATTGTAATCGAACACACTTTCATAGGTACATTGGATTTAAAGGATGAATATTGAAGGACATTTTTCCAAAGAACTAATTATTGGGAACATCTTTCGTAAGCACAATTATGACCTAATTTGTAAAATTATCCATCTCACTATTTTTCTTCTAGCTAGCAAAATCATACGAATGAATAATCGTGCATTCTTTTATATTACAAAAAAATCAATCGAAACAACCTAATTAACTATATAAAGAAACTATGTTGCTAATAGAAATCTAAAACAAAATATCTTATTACACTTTGTCTGTACCAGCAAAGTGTATGTTTACATGTGTTTTTCGTCCACGACGTATACAACAGTTAAGTTTTCAATCATCTAAAAAGCAGAAAGTAATGTTCGTATCTTTTTCACGAATAAGAAATGTAAATTGATATTGAACGAACAAACTGTAAATACACGTACAATTTCATCATCTGACTTGTTTACAAGAATCTGTGAACGAATAAAACAAACATAAATTCAAATAAAAAATTAATTAATTAAAGATTAAATTTCGATGATAATTGTACTATCATCTCAATATAATCTTAAATTTAATGTTACATGCAGCTTTATCAATTCTAGAATCATAATGTAAACATCTTCATCAAAATGTTCTATTTACACTGTGTTTTTTTTCTGAACAACATGTAAAATAATACGTACAGCAGAAGAAGTAGATGTTCAATACAATTGAAATTGAAATCTCTGTATACCAAAGATGTCCATCTCGATAGCTTTTTTTTGGAAGGACATTGCAAAATTGCATAAATTTGCAAGGAATTCCAGTGTTGACAAGTGTAAAACTCTGATATTCAACGTATCTCATGGATTAGTAAGGATAATTTTAGATAAGTACGTTCGCAATAATAAAATTAGAGACAATGTTTTTTCCTTTTGAATATCATGACGCACGTTATAATTAGTTTTTGGGTGTGACGCAGCAGCGACACGCGAGCTTTTCTTTTCTATTGTCGTGGAGCAGCCGTGGCAGATTATTAGTCACGATGAAAATCTGTGATTTATGTCATTAACCAGCGTCCTCTGTCGCGAAGACTTGCAGTTTCAAGTTCAAGAAAGACCGCCTTACTTTTGAAGTGAATGATAGACAAAATTAAAAAAAAATATTGATTAGTTTCTACATCATTTGATAGAATAAACAAAATTTTGAAGGTCGTTTGATTTAAAAGGTATCGAAATGATCTTATCGATGGATAAATAAAATGAACATGACAATATATAAACATAGGTAAAAATTGGATTTATAACTTTTTAAAACAATTTTGACAACGAGCATTGTTTTACTCATAAGTATTTAGTTCTTCAGAACAAATTTTAAGGACGTAATGTGAATCATTACTCATTCATGATTGTTCTCGACTGAATGAGTTAAAAAAAACAAACTTCAAGAAAAATATGGTCTGCTTAGTTGTCAGAATATTTAATGTGCATTTTATATCGTTGCCGTGCATGATTTTTCTTTTTTTTTCTTTTGTAAACACAGGTTAAGCAAATATATTATGGTTTCATATAGGTTTTTTTTTTAATCTTCAATAGATTTCTTTTTTTTTGAAAAAGATAATTTTAATCCATGATTGAGTATAATTTCTACAGTATTTATCCCTTTTGCTTCTGTCAAATAACAAAATATCAAATAAAAAAATATAAAAAATCCTTTTCTTTTTTCGTTTCTGGTAAGTAGAACATGTATTTGTACATGTAGATATTTGGATATACACAACGACGTTACCTGGCAAACGTGACATACGTACTGCTTTTTTATTCTTTCTTTTCTTCTCATCTTACTCAGAAGCTTAATTCGCTTTGTTAGGTAACATGCATGCACAAACGATTGTTTGCTTGAATTAGTGAGGAAAAATCCGATGGAAAAACTACTGACTCTGTCTATGTGAGTTGAAGCATATCGACTCCTTTTATAATTTGTGTTTCGCCTCATTTTCTATTGTGTGATTGCCTGATGTTTTGCTCTTTCTTTGTCAAGGCGTTATTCAACTAAACAGACTCTAATAGTGTTCTCATATTTCGTCATAATAAAAGAACATTATATAAGATATATTATTATTCTGTTCTTTTTTTTTAACAAATATTAGATATCAATGTAAAAAAAAAAAGAAAAAGAAATTTTTATTTTACATTTCAGATAAACGATCGAATGTTGCAAAATCCATTGATATTTATCTCTGTATTTGTTTTATTTATTGGCAGTCTTGTGCAACAATCTCAATCAAATGTTCAGAATTGGAATGAAGATAGACATGATAAATTACTATATCGACAAATAAGAGAAGTACAACCTTCTCAATCGGAATCACAACCATCGAAGAAAATTGCTGATTCTCCAGTTAAACCTTCTTCCCATAATGAAAGATTATCCGAATCAGAATCATCTTCTGCATCACTTGCTAACAGTATAGAATGTAAAGTTGATGTACAAAAATATTGTACTAAAGGTGGCTCAAAATCTATTCCTAATTTGAAAGTATTACAATGTATTGATGATCTTGATAATGTGAGTTTTTCTTCAATATAAAAAAAAAAAGAAAATCATAATTTTTTTTTTCAAAACTATATTTATTTTTTGCTATTCAAATATAGGCTGCAGATGTGATAAGTAAAGAGTGTCAAAATGTAAGTAAAATCAAATTCATTATGGTTCTATTTATTGAACGAATTTGCTTTCTTTTCTTTTTTTTGAAAATTTCATTTAGCGTATTTATAAATTTAAATACAATATGACACGTGATGTACGTTTTGATGATGGAGCAATTAAATTCTGTGCAAAAGATATTAAATTATTAGATGAATGTAATGAATTTACAGATGAACGTGGAACCGGTCGTCTTATTTCATGTTTATATGATCGTTTGTCTAATATAACTGAACCACCTTGTCGTCATTATATTAATCAATTACAATCAATCATATTTACTGATTGGCGTTTATCGGAATATTTTGCTAATGCATGTTGGAAAGATATCACAGAACTCAAATGTGGACGATTAGATGATGAAAACAATACTGTAGAGTATCAATCAAATGGTTAAGACAAAAATTTAAAAAAATTAAACTTCCTTTCTTTAGATACCACATAACCAAGGTGCTGTCATTGCATGTTTATCAAAAAACCATAAAGATTTATCTAAAATATGTTCGAAACATACATTTCGTTTACATGAAATGCAATCAGATGATTATCATCTTGATCGTGCATTATACTATGCATGTCGTGAGGATCGTGAACATTTTTGTTCTCAAGTTTCAAGTGGAAATGGTCGAGTTTATCGATGTTTATATGAAAATAAATTTAATACTATGATGTCAACAGCTGTAAGTAATCAGTCATTTTTTATTATCTAAAAACACATACTACTAATCAGATTGTTCTGTATTCTAAAAGAATAAAAAGATATAATAATCGATCAATAGTGAAGACTGTACACTTTCCTCAGATCTACTGTACTAGTGGTGATTCTAACTTATGTCGCATTACTTATTTAGGAATGCGCTTTTAATCATCACCGTTAAGGTTAATGAAGTGAAAAACATATAACAAATATTGACTATGAGACCATGTTTGCTTTTTGGCATTATTTAAATGCTTCTAGCATAACTCCATAAATACAATATACACTTGTTAAATTTTAGTGTCGTAAAGAAGTGCATCGACGACAAAAACTAGTCGTTTCCAATGCTCTGTTAGATGCACCATTGATTCGAGGTAAAAAACGTTTGAATTAAAAAACAAAAAGAAATAAAATGAATTCATTATTTTAGCATGTAAGAGTGAAATGAATGAACATCAATGTGTTAATAATCCACAAGATCCTGATAAACAATTATCACTTGTTAATTTACTTCTTTGTCTTGAAGATAGAATTAAAAAAGGTAAACATTCAATAATATTTAATTTTCAAAAATCATCAATTTTTATCTTACAAAAAAAAAACACACATAGGTAATCAAATTAAAGATGAATGTCGACGTGACATGCTTATTCATCGTCGTATGTTAATGTCGGATTATGCTGTTTCACCTGAAATTATTTCAAAATGTAACACTGAAATGAGTCAACATTGTTCTTCATTATATCAAAAAGGTTCTACTGGTACAATTGATCAACGTGGTGGTCGAATGATTCATTGTTTATTAAATGCTGCACGTCAAGAAAATAATTTTAGTCGTGAATGTTTATTTAATATTAAATCATTAATGCGTGCTGTTGATCCAGGTAATGATATACGAGCTGATCCATTACTTGAAACAGCTTGTCGATCTGTCATTGATACATTATGTACAAGAGTAAGATCTGGTGATTCAAATGTAATTATGTGTTTATTGGATAATTTAAAAAATACTCGTATGACAGAAGAATGTGAAGATCGTCTTATGGAAGTTGCTTATTTTATGGCACGAGATTGGAGGTAATGAAGAAAAAAAAGATAAACGAATTTCATTCATATTTTTTATTTTTTATTTTCTATGACATAGATTAACACCAAGATTATTAGGTGCATGTCAAAAAAATCTTATTGATTTATGTAAATTACCATCAAGTTGGTCAATGAGTAATAATATGAGTGATGTTCAATTAGGACAATATTTAAGTTGTTTATATCAACAGAAACAACAAGTAAAATAAGACAAACAAATAAACAAACAAAAAAAAAACAACCAATTTAATATTGAATGTATTTACTTTTAATTTAGTTAAACAGTGTTTGTCGTAGTGAACTTAAAAGAATAATGAGTATTCGAACGAAAGCAATTGGTTTAATGCCTGAAATTGAAGATAATTGTATAACAGATTTAGCAACATGTAAAAATCCAGAAATTAAAGGAGAAGTAAGAAAATTAATGCAAATGATTTAAATAAACTTCTCTTTGCAATGTCATCCAGTCGAAAGACAAAAAAAGTGTTTATTGTCAGTTTAATACTTTTCGAAAAATAATATATATTTCTCTTGTTGCACATTTATATCGACAGTAGATTGTCGGTCGAAGAATGACTATTAGTATATCACGGTAAAATGATGATTAGAAAATAGTCCACCATTTAAGATCCACCCCCGTCAAAAAAAATAGTCAAGTAACAAAATAAAGATAAATGTCTAAGAGGATAATTTGAGATCTTATCTTTCATCAATGACATGATTTATTATTAGATACATTGTTTTTTTCTACAAACTGTTGATAATTTCTTTCATCACTTACTTTGAAAAACATGTTTTTTGTTTATTGCACATCTTAGAATTCTCGAAGGAGCTTTATTTCTATTGTGAAAAAAAATCTGATGCCAAAAAATTGATTAAAATTATACACTATTAAGCAATTATTAATCGATTTATAATCAGAAACAACTTTTCTGATAACTTTTTATTGAAAATTTCTACTCTTTATATTTTAATACACCTTTTAGATCATGTTTCACAATAATCAGAATAATAATCGATTTTTTTTACATGAATTATAGCTAATTGCGTTTTCTTTTATCTGAAAGAGCATATCAAGATGCGAGACATGATAGAGTCCGTTTTCTTTTTTTGAATTAAACATTATTACTATTATATAAAAGAGTGTTTTTATGATTAGAGCGCTATTTTTAGAGACATTAAACTTTTCTTCCATTAAAAGGTAGAAATTTAAAAAAGAAAAAAGGGTTCTGTCATACTTAGCATCCTTACATGGCCTTTCAAACATAAAAGAAATGAAGACTTACAACGAATCTCGGATTGCCAAATGAGCAACTTGTACCTCTTGTTTGTTTTAATATATCTCAAAAACGTGATGATGTGAGGGTCAAAAAGTTTACCATAGCCTCTTGACTGGCTACAGCATTAACATATCCTGAAAACTTTATATAATTTGAATGTATCTAGCCTAAGATCGATTTTTGAGGAGCAAAAGTCTTACTATCAAACTACCTTCGGTTAATGGTCGGTATAATAATCTTTTTTCTTTTAGGAATTAAAATGTTTACAAAAGAAATATAAAAAACTTGAAAGTGACTGTAAATCAGCTATTCAAAAATATACAAAAATGACAATATCAGATCCAACTGTTGATTTTGTTCTTATGAAAACATGTGAACCAATGATACAAATATTTTGTTCAGTAAAATTAAAAAAGATAGTTTTTTTAATTTTCTATAATCATAATTTTTCTTTTTCTTTTTATAAATTAGAATATTGAAGCTGGAAATGAAAATGATTTACTTCGTTGTTTAATTAAAAATAAAAATAATCAAAAAATGGATTTTCGTTGTAAAACTAATATTGAACATTATCAGATAGTAAGTAATAAAAAAATAAATAGAACCTTAATAATAATAAAAAAAAAAAAAACTTATTTCTAGATGAGTTTAAAAGATGAAGCATTTTTAAGTGAACAATTTCGACAACATTGTGATCAAGAAATAACTAGTCATTGTTCAACAAAAAAGACAAAGTATTTTTTTAGATTCTTTTTTTCTATACATAAATTTTTAATTTAGAGCATCAGTTATTCAATGTCTTGCTAATCTTGTTCTACAAGATGTTAGAAAGAAACAAAATCAAATAAATGAAAATTGTCGTAATGAATTAAAAATTGAACTTCTTCAACGTGTTTGTTGAACATTGATTTTTTTTTTGTTTGTAAATCTTATTTAAAATTTCATTTTGTTTTAGAGTGAAAATATTAATCTTGATCCATTATTAGCTAAAGCATGTCAAAATGATATACGTAAATTTTGTTCTTCTCGACTTGCAGGCAATGCTCAGGTGATTTTCTTAATAAATATCTCATAGAATAATATATGCTTGTTTTTTTTTTAATATACAGATTATTGATTGTCTAAAAACTAATCATAATAAAGTATCAGAAACATGTTATGCTAAATTAAAAAAACGTGAAAAACTTGATGTTGTTTTACCTGGAGCTGATTATAGTTTAACAACAAAATGTGCTCCACTTATTCAAGTATGTTGATATAATAAAAATAGGAAAAAAGAGGCTTTTTTTTTCGTATAATTCATTTAGAAATATTGTGCGAATGAAAATAAACAAAATATTTTATTATGTTTACGACGTAATATCAATCAAGATAGTACACCAAATATATGTCGAACTGTTTTATATCATCGTTTAATGATTTTAAATAGTGGTAAGATTAAAATGAAATATTTTTACTTGAAAGATATGATTACGAAGTAATCATTCATAAAAAAGATCAACGTGATGATTAGTCAATGTTTTATAATACCCTATTAGATATGTTATACGTTTTATTTCAGAAGTACCAGTGAGAATAATCATTTATAGTTAGAAATTTGCTAAGATTAATAATGAATATTGATATTTTTGATCGAGGGTGTCTATTGGAGAGCTCATTTTTCTGACTGAAAGTGAAATAAAAATAGGCAGACAATGTTGTTACGAGGTGACTAGGGCAAGGGTGGTCTGACTTTCATCAGTCACCACTTCTAGCACTCTGAGGATGAAAGCATTTCCTGCGAGAATTTTTAGACTCTCCCACTCTTAAAAAATATCGACAAATCTATTTTTTTCATGAAGAAGACACTTTTGAAACTCGTGGCAGATTTAGAGCGAGAGGTGATTATTCCTCAAATATTTTTCGATTTTTTCCAGCAAAAAAAAAACAACCGCCCGAAAATGAACCGACACGATTTATGACTAAGATCACGCTAAATGTATTACTTTTAGCTTCAAACTTTTATACAGCTTTTATCTAAAATCTTACATACGTAATGCCGAATGTATGTTGAAAGTTAATCGAATATTTTTTTTTCTGACCGTCAGTAGTGATATCCATATGTATATTAATGACAAATACAGAGGCACAAGGTTTATTATCCGACAAAGTTCTGTCTATTATCAATGGGTGTGACCTTGATATAATATGATTGACAGATTTATGGTTCTTGGTGTTTATTAAAAATATGGTCAAACCAATTCATGAAATTCTGAGTTATAAAACATATGATAAATACTGTTTTTTTTATTCGAATTCTATTTCATCGTTGAAGATTGTAAATAGACTTTATTTGATAATTTTAAGACAATATGAAATACTCATTAATAGAACTTCAGTTTATTATATATATATATCCAAAGATTATAGCTTCTATATTATTCAAAGTTGTTTTTTTCTTTTTTTATTAGACTGTTTGTAGTTTCTGAATAGATCAGCATGCTCTCGAATTGTTATTCAAGGTTAAATATAAATGATGTTCTCGTTGTAGAATATATGTCATCACGAAAGAATAAACACAAAAAAGAATTTATTAGACGATGAAAATAATTGCATTTCAATTTATTGTGATAATAAAAAAAAAAACAAGCTAAATTTTCAGTAGACAATCATTATAGTACATTTTCTTGAGGGTAAAAATTTTTTGTCTAGTACATATTTAATCTAGAAATTAACATATAAACGAATGAAATAAACATGTACTGAGAGAAGCAAAAAAAAAAATAGAAGGAAAAAAAAACATTATTCTCTAGAGGCAATATTCTCCAATCTAATTAACTAAAAGGACACAACAAGTCTTTTCTTTATTTTCATCTTAGAATCTAAATAAATTAAACAATCAAAATAAAGACTCTCTTTAATCATTACATATAATAATTTATATAAATTTATTATAGAAAGAAAAAATTGTCATCAGTAAAATATAATATTTATTTTATATTTAGATGCTCGTTTTAATAAAGGTTTAATTGAAAATTGTCAAACTGATATTACTCGATATTGCTCAAATGAAATTATCGATGATGATAATGATGGCGATGATGAATCCGATGATGGTGATGATAATGACAATAATAATAATAATAATAATAGTAAATTATTTTCTTATTATTAAAATTGTTTTTTTTCTGTGTATTTTTTAATTCTCTAAAATTTAGATGATGAAAATACTGATGATATAAAAGATCGCGATATGGGTGGTCGAATAATTGGATGTTTACGTTCAAAATATGCTAATACACAAGTTGAATTAGAACCAAAATGTATTACAGAATTAATTGATGTTATTCAAACATCAAAACTTGATATTGAAATTGATGTTAAACTTTATCAAAAATGTAAGACTACCATTAATGCAAATTGTCCAGGTGGTGATAAAGAAGATTGTCTAAAATTATTATATCAAAAAAAGCAACTTGCTGATGACGGTTGTAGACAAGAAGTTACACGTATTATAAGAGAAGGAAGAGCTGATATACATACTGATTCGGCATTATCAACTGCATGTCAATTTGATATTCTTAAATATTGTAATGATATCCCAATAGGTACTAAAATTTTATTTAATAAATTTCTATCTAATATTTTTCTATATTTAGGAAGTGGTAAACAATTAAAATGTTTAATAAAACAGAAAAATTCTGTCTCGAGTTCTTGTCGAAGTATTTTATTAAAACGACAAGAATTATGGAAAAGTGTAAGTTAATAAAAATATAAATTATTTATTTATTAAAAATAAAATATTTCGAATTTTAGATCTCTCATATAGATGATATCGATGATTTAGCAAGACAAATTGTCGATTCGAATAATCAAATATATATCTATGCAGTTATTCTTACAATATTATTTTTTATATTTATAGCTGGTTGTCTTTGTCGTCCATGCGTTCGATATCGACGTATGCAAGGCTATAAAAGAAGTCGCTAAAACTGCAATAACGAAAACAAAAAAAGTTTAATCAAATTTTAGGACATTCTCTTTGTTTTGTTTTTAACGAATCTCTTTAATTTTTATTTTATAATTATTAAAACTCATGAAAAATTTATTTCCAAGTTTTTTTTTTTGTTCTTTTACTGTGATAACATCTTCTTTTGTTTTTATTTTCCTGTTCTCTCAGTAAAATTTTATGCATTCTGCTTAATACTAACAAAAACAACAACAAATAAATAAATTGTTTGTCTTTTTTTTTTTTTTGAAGAAATAAAAAAGAAAAAGAAAACAAAAAAAAAAGAATCAAATAGGAAGACTAGATAGTAGAGATACATGGAAGAGAAAAAAAAAGAAATTGCCTGGCATTTATTTTGTTCGATCTAATTACAATAAACTTTGCATTTCTTTTTGATTATCTTCAATTAAATCATCATCATTATCAATATCGTCTAATCGATTATGACTGATTGTACTTATTTGTGTAACAGGCATTGAAGAACTTGTTTGCCATTCTAATAAATAAATAATTGATTAAAATTTTAAAATAAAATTTATTTTATTTTCTTACCACCATAATTATCATCAGTTTGTTCATCATCAGATTCCCCATCATGATCACTTTCACCATATGTAACAACACTACAATCGCATTGATCTTCACCTTCAAAACAACCACATGAATCTATTGGAGCATCAGCACAATATAATATTTCATCGTGACTTTGAGGTCCTATTAAAACATTTTCTTTAATTTTGTTTTCTTTTTATCATTAAATAAAACTTACTTTCTTCATCCATAAGCATATAATGATCACCATTACGTCCTCTTGAATGTTGAAAACAATGATGATGTTCTGAATCACTTGTTGTAACAGGTGTAAGTGTCTGTCGAATACCAATCGGTACATCTTGACTTCGAATGATGTCACATACTAGATATATGTATATATAATAAATAAATTTATTTAGAAAAATAACAAAGCAAGTTTTTGTTTTTTTGTCTCAAGTCATCTTACCAACAGTATCACAGAGACCAATACGTTCTAATTGACGATAAACAAGTAAATGACTATTATTTAATGCAAACCATTGATTATTATGTGCACATATTTGTAATTTTGGTGGACAATCACTTTCCATTAATTTTGTTGATATATCAATCATTAATTTTTCATCAATAACTGAATGTTTTAAATCACCTAAACTTGAACTTGTAAAATTAATATTTGATGGTGCTAATGTTAATGTTCGTGAATGACAAGAATTAGTTGATGATTTCCAAAATGGTTTCCAAGAAGAAAAATAACTTTTAACGTTCTGCATCAAAATAAGATAATATCGATATCAGATGTATTCAAAATTAAGAAAAATAAAAATGATCTAAAGTAATAAGATAAATATTCAGCTAAAGAGAAAGATGACGACAAAAAAGAAGAAGAAAAATAAGCAGCATAGTAAGGTTCTAATCTAGATTGTGTAATATGCTTATGCATTCAATCTGAATTGCAAATGGTGTTACTGTTCTATTACGAATGTCAGTCATCAGTACAACTATGCTATCAAATTGGCTGTGAAATTGCTTGTTCGATTGAGATAGTATTAAATATCTCGTTTGCAATAGACATTGATAGAAACGAGAAAAGAAAATCATAACTATTGATTATCTTTTCTATTTTCTCCAATCAAATGATTTTGCTTTTACAAATCACTAAACTATTCTTAATCGTCTTTTCTATTAAGCATATATATAGAAAATAACATGAAAAACTTACCGAATATAGACTGTTGTCTATCAAAAATGCTAGCTATATATATGATGATCAAATGACTTGTATTGATAATTTTTGCTCGTCTGACGAACGTGGGTCATGTAAATAGGAGAGTCTCTTTCTCTCTCGTTCTCATCTAATTGTTGTCGTTGGTACCATCTCTAACAGTATAGAGTCTGCAATACGCAAGAGAAAGCGTCTATGACGACAATTCACTAGAGAAAAAAAGAAGAACGAAGCCGAAAGAGAGAGAGAGAGAGAGAGAGAGAGAGAGAGAGAGAGAGAAAGACGACAAGTCCCTATCATTTCTTTATTTTTATATATATATATATTTTTTTTTTCTCTCACTCTATCTCTTTGTCATCTTTCATCCGTTCTTTAGTAATATTATAAATTCAATATAAATATTTAGGATAGACAGACTAAAAAATGTGATCATGATGTATTGAAAATTAGAATATTCCAAAAAGAAAAGAAAACAAGTTTTTTTTATTATTTAATTTGCTCATATTCAAAATTATATATATATTCATCTTTTTCTTTTTATTATTATATATCTATTTAATAATACCACAATTCCTCATGATAAAATACAAGATATTAATAATTGACATTTATCTTATATGTATAGATTAATAAATTAAGAATAATTGATGACATGTTAAGGCAATAAACAGTTTTGTTACCTTTCTGATATATACATTGTAGTAACAAATTTTTCTTCTCTTTCATCTATTATATTACCATACCTCGTCAAGTTTTTTTTTTCTTCTTATAACCAGATGAATTCTATCTAACGAATGTGATTAATCAATGCAAATATATTCTACTCGAGTGAGCGTCATCGTTACGGCCAAGGATTCTTCACTAATAATGCTGGTAGCAACTGATGGAATGTTGACTTTTGTAGCGCTATTTTTTTTTTGTCTGTTAGAAACGGATGCACACGCAATCGGATACATATATACATACATCCTATATAAATTTATTCTAGTTGTTTTGATGATGGGTCTAGGCTATTGACAAAACGTATACATAAACCGATCTCTTATTGCACACTTATTCAAAAAGAAGAAAAAAAAAAGGGGAAGAGAATAGTAAGACAACTGATGATGCCGTTTCCTTAATAGATTTTTCCGATTTTCGTCGTTTGTATTTGATCAAAGTTAGAGAGTATACGAACGCATGCATTTTCTGATGTCAGATACGCTGTGCAACCTCATAATCAAATTTATTCTCGCTTCGCAAAGCTCATCTGCATTTTTTTTTCCTCTATCTGTAATTCGTCAAGCTAGAAGAGAAAAAAAATAGATATTATAAATTGGACTCATGTAGTATGACGAATACTTGATAAATATTAAAACATTGATAGAATTTGTATGGATATATATATATATATAGATAGATTTCTTTAAAAAAAAACCAACGAATACGTAATAATAATCTCATCATAGTCACTTGATTCATCGATTGACATGGACAGGAAATTAACAAGCGTGTCAGATGATCTTGTCTATCGATGTGTAGTAGCTTGTCACTGTTGACCGACTGTCCTCCTTCTCTTTTTTTTTCGGACATAAGAGTATCGATAATCTAATTTTAACATACTCGTTTTATGCTTTTTCTCTATGGACAAGCACGTACATGTAAAATATGACATAGAAGATAACGAGAAAAGCATGATGTGTGACTACATCAATAGATGAAACTGCCATACATTATTATTATTATTATTATACGAAAGACATAAGTTCATAGATCAGACAAAAAAATAAGGACAAAGTCAAAAATTGTGTAATAAAGCAAAAGAACCGGAAATAGATTTTGATAGTTAGAAAAAAAGAATATTTTTTTTTCTTCTTTTTATGATTAAATTTTTTCGTTTTTATGAATAAAATTGTTCTAACTAAAACAATCAACTGTTTTGATATGAACGAATAAAGTGAACTACTTCCTTTATCATATATATTATAATTTGATTTTCAATGGTCTAGTTAAATTAATTATTATTAAATTTTTGCCTATGATAATTCTATTTGTGTAATTAAATCTTTGGTTTATTCATAGAAACCAAGGTGTTATTATTAAAACTTTGAAAATATGTCTATATCTTGGTTGTTTTAACAAAAAAACAAATTAACTTTTATAATAGATTCGAAATTTTTCTTGAAATAGAAATGTATTTCGATTGAAATAATTGACGATGTACGACGTGAAAAATCTTTTCTTTTTTAGCGTAGAATATCAATCTTCTAAACTTTTATAGTGAAATTAAACGTTCTTGATTTAAAAAACTGTTGTTTCCGTTTTAGTTTTAGAATTCTGAAGTTCAGTTTTTTTTCTACATAAAAAAAAGGCAGCAAGATTTTAGGAAAAAGTTTAAAAGTTACAATAGTTTCATAGAATTTTATCGAATAAAGATTCTTAAATAGGATCGTGATGAATTCGATAAAACCAATGTAAAAAATAAGAAGTTTTCAAGAAAAAAAAAATTCTTTTACTTCATACATATCTTACTTTATTTCAATTTCAGTCTGATTGTCTCAATTCTCATTGACATCTTTAAATCTGTAAAAAGCAAAGAGATTATACTGTTAATTTAAAATACAGAATTAATTATAATGTTTTTGTTTTTGTTGTTTAAATATAATAAAATAACTTCTAGCATAACCATCAATCTATATTCGAAATGAAATACTATCAAAAAATAAGACTAAAAACAACAATCAATCTTAACTATACATTCGAAACTGATAATGTATAATAAAAAAAAAAAAGGTAAATATATAAATTTCTCTATTATACATATAAACATTTGTTTGCATCTGACAATTTATTAATGTCAAAAATAAAGAAGAAAATGCCAATAAAAAAAAATATAGGACATTTTTAATTCTAATAAAATTTGTTATTTATTAATAATAGTAAACGAAAACAAGATGAAGATGATACCTTGAATAAAGATTAAACAGTTTAATAGTGAATACAATCGAACGTGTCTTTGTTAATATTATCAGTAGTTTATTTGAAAAACAAAAAAAAAAAAAAAGAACAATTACAGATCTTATTTTGATCAATTGCGACGCTGATACATGTTAGTCTTCAATTACTTGGTATTGTATTAATTGCTCGTTTTGTTGCACACATCTCACGCTTTTTTTTCTTCTTGTATATAAATAAAATTGATGATACCTATTACAACGAGACTCACCTGTATTCAAATTGAAAAGTATGTTATGTCTCCACGTGATTGCATTTCTAGCTGTCAAAATCGAAACTCGAAGGTCTCTTGATATTCATAAAATATGTATGAGTACATATTTAAAAAAAGATTTTATACTAACATTTTGTGGTTGTAAATAATGGCAAAAAAAAGTATTCAAGTTTAATTAATCGATTTCTACATAGTTAGAATTGGTAAGTAATAGTGATATATTCATTTGTATGTATAAAAATGAAATGAAATGTTTATTTTGTTATTGCATGAAAAATAATATATGATGAGAATGATTTTAAACTTAGATTTATTTCAACATAAATATTATTTAAATCGAGAAAGATTAGAAAATATTTTAGAGAGAGGTGTACCATTAATATTTAAATTACATAGCAAATCTTTACATATTGTTAATCATAGGTAAGCTGTTAATAACTTTTAAACATCTCATGTCTGGCATCATAAATCATTTTCTTTGAAAATATTTGTCTTGTATTTATTATTAATATGATCATAGTAAACTTGTGTTTTATATAACGATAGCAATTTCATATTTTTTATTATGTGTTCCTATAAAGAAAGGCAATCTGTAGTTTTTTTTTTGAGATGAGAGAATCGATGCAATAAATGATTCTAATTGGTTGAGAATCTATCGATACTTAATTTTCATTTCTATATATTATAAAATATTGATATATATGTTCATTAGTTAAAATTTTTGTTTTTTTTTTTGCATTCGTTCTTTATTAATAATAAACTTCTCAGATAAGAAAATGATTAATAATTGTCGTAAGTCTTCTCTTCCAATTTGTATTATATCTTTATGTTTCTTTTCAATACAATAAACTATTTAGGATAGATTACAATAGAAGTATTGTTACTATAATAATTCGTTCAGTAAAATATGACCAATATAAAAATAGACAAAAGAATAATTCAAAAACATGAATGAATGAATGACTAGAAAAATTTTATAAGATGATGTTGTAAAATACAAAGTTAAATATTTATTTATGATATACGATTAAGTCGATAGTCTTCGATATTTGAGATACGGAATAACTAGATATCATAGACAAATTGTTCTTTATATTTATGTTAATGATTTAATATCAAAATTTTTTGTTGTTGTGCGTATCTGTATTATGATTTTTTTTGATATTTTTTTTTTTTTTGTTTTTCTTTTCTATATATAATAATATTAGATCACACGCACATGATGTTTATTATTAAATGTGCATAAGTTAATCATTGTTTTCTGATTCTTTGCTTTTTTTACCGTTAATTAAAAACACAAGTCTGCAATGACGAAGATCATGCCACGTTTTCTTATTTCGTTAAGATTTATTGGTCGTATTTTCTTTCTATTCATTCTTACTATATTAGTTTTATTGATAATTATATTGTGTATTGAAATTTTACTAAAATATTTCTATAATTCATCTACATTTATTCAATTAAGTGTTGGACGATATAATGTTTCTAAACAAATATCAAACAATCAACAATCAATTGATAATAAACAAAATATAACTATGGAACAAAATATAACTATGAAACAAAATTTACCATTTATTTATAAACCTTCATCAGAATTATGTATATTACGAGCTCTTCTTATTTTCTATCCAACTGATCAACATGAAACATTTCAATCTGAATTTCGATGGTTATATCGTTCATGGATTGAAATGATGACATTTGAATCATCATTATGGAGGACTGATTTAATTGTTTATGCTAATGAATATATATCATTTTTTAAAGATCTTGATTGTATATATGATCAAATACGTATAGATTCAAAAGAAAAACCTAAATGTCGTATTTTTCCTTATATTCGTATTAAAGATCGTCAATCAAAACATGAATCTTCAAGTAAATATCAAATTATTGATAAACAAAATTCACAAGCACTCTATGAATATTTACGAACTTATGGATATATAGATTCAATTAATACAATTTTTGAATATTATTTATCATTTTCTATGTATAATTTTATTCTTCGTACAGATATGGATTGTTTTTTAACAAATAATTTTGCTTTTTATGTTCCATATAATAATTCATTACTTGTTGGTCATGGTGGTTATTCAACAACATTTAATAGCAGACGATTAAAACGTATTGCTCATAATATAAATTGGACATATGCCGATAAGAGTGGTCTTGGATCAACTTGGTAAGAAATTTAATTTACTATTTAAAAGTCATTGATATAAATGTATTAACAAAAATTGATTGAGTCTCTGGTATTCTAGAAATGTTTATTACATGTAGAAAGCAAATAAACCATAGATATTTTAATTATTTAAAATGGAAGAATAGATCATGTATGACTCAAGCAAGCAATTTACATTGCAAAATTGCTTTCCAATTGTTTTATGATTAATTAAATATGTAACTATTGTAACTGTATATAATTAGTGCCATACAGCAATTTTATTGTCGTAAGAAAAGAATCCTATTTAGGAAATAATTATCATTGATGTTGAATGACAGTCATATGGAAATTCTTTTTCTTTCTGCATTGAGAATCATTAAGACGGAAAATTGATCACATACTAAGATGAAAGTTAGTGAAATATCGATTAAAATGTAATACAATAGGAGTTGTCAGAACGGAATGATTTATAAAAGTACTCAGAAAAAAAAAATGAATACACTTTTAGCACAATCTCTACGAGATTAAAATATAAAACACGATATAGTTGTTGTTACTAACTATAGAAAGATTGTGTTATTCTATTTATTTTGAGACACATTTGTTCACCATTATTTTACTTAACTTTCCAGATATGCAATAACGATGTACTTCATAGATTATAATGAGAGGTTTTTTGGCATAGAGTTTGTTATCGTATATCATCAACGTCTGTTATTGTCTGTGATAGTATTTGACAAACATCTGTCATAGTTTGTGGAGAATGATGAGTCGAAATTTTGACTCCTATACTTTAACACGTTCTCTTAGATCGTGTTTCACAAAAAGTCAAAGAAAAATGGTTTTTCATTTGCAACATTTATCATTCGCATAGAATTTTTCCATTCTATGACAAAATTGATACACAACATCGGTTATATTAAGTTCCAATAGTAGATATTCAATTAATCATAGAATAATTCGAAATGAATCTACTATTTCATTATAAATAATTAAAATATAGATGACTAATTTGCTTTTCAATATAATAAACATTTTTCAATTAATAGCTTTCTTATTAACCCTTTGGGGACGGGTTTTTTTTTGTATATTTCATCATAAATCAATCAACATTTCTATATTCTAAAAGAACTTATTATCCATTACTGGATATCTGAATAAAATAACCTAATTACAATCCAAATTATATCAAAAAACTCTCTGATAAATGCTTTCACGAAAACTAATCTCATATAGAAATCTGTGTTTTGAAATGCTAGAGAATCACCATGGCCCCTGAAGGGGCCAACCGTCCCCAAAGGGTTAAATGAGCGAGAGAAATCAATTAATATTGATTTTCAATAGCAGATTTTCATGTACTTTTTTTCTTTATAAAGACAATTCTACGACAATATTTATTAGTATTGAAACATTTATTATATGAAACAAGTCATGAATTCTTCTAATTGATATTCTTTTCATTCGATCATCAGATATTCAAATCTCTCAATTTTTTGTAATAGATCATAGTTTATCTGTATAGATAGTTTCTACAAACAATACGACAATGAAATATTAGTATATTGAAAAATTTTAATATTTACTAATTCATTGAAAGTTAATCTATACCTCATTGAAAATTAGGAAAAAAAATCGATTAAATTAAATATAATAATATATTTACTAGGTATGGACCACCATCTATGACTCATCGCTTAGCTAATTATACCTTACAAGCTATGTTATATCTCAATATTAACGAATTTACTACACCAGAAAGAGAACAAAAACTCGGTATAATGGTTAGTTTTATTTTTCTTATTGAATTATTTCTTTTCATCTCTTTTTTTTTGTTTTAATGTTTAGCTTTGGCCTGAATGGCATTATGGTGTTCTTTTATTATATGGTGGTCATTTAGCTATTAATCATCTTATTGCTGGTGAAAATTTTGATATAGGCCTTGCTGATAAATTATTAGATCAAGGTGTAACATCAAAAGATCAAACAGATATTAATAAAAATTTTCGTTTACATCTTCATTGTTGGCATGGAAATGATCCATTTTCAAAATTTGCATTTAAAGCAGGAAAATATAATGACATACAACCATCTAGTTTAATTTCGGATACATCAGCATCTGGTTATGTAAATATGAAATCGATTTAATATAAAAGGTATTTCATTTTTTTTTTCATTTTAGGCAATGCGAATGGCATTAGAATCTAAATTAATGACACTTGAACAATTAAAACAAAAACTTCTTGATATTAAAAAATAATATTATTTTTTTTCTTATTTTCTTATTTTTATTTTTTTGAAAAATTAATTTTACAGTATTTGAGTTATGTTATAATAAATTAATTATTTTAAAAAAAAATTTCATATAATCTATTTACAAGAACAGAATGTCTTTTGAATATTGAATAATTTTTTCATTAATTTTACTGATGTTTTTCTTTGATGATATTTGTAAAGATTGTTTTCGATAATATTTTTCTACAGATTCATTCATAAAATGAAATATTTTATTAATAATTATTTCTAGTGTTTCAATACAAATTATACCTAGTACATTAGCGAATTGTTCTACACGAATTGAATCGATATTTCGATGTGTAACTAAATCTATTTTATTACCAATAAGTAATAAAAGTAAAAATCCCGTACTATCACGATATAATGATGTTGTCAAACTATGATTAACGTTCCTATTAAATGAAAGATTAAATTATATAGTTTAATGATAAACTCAAACCTGTCCAGTTGTATCTCATAATTGCAAAATAATATGTTGATTACCTTTGACAGTAATATATTTTTCAAAAATATCAATATTTACATTTGAATGAAAATTTGCAAATGTTTCATAAATATACTCATGAAAAAATGTTGTTTTTCCAACATTGTCTCAAGAGGTCATCAGTAATCGAACGACTATAAATGCTATTATATCATTGGTTTGATTATGTTAGCATTCATATGAGTTATATTCAGTGTAATATATATATACGACTGATATCTTTTACAATTCTTATCATGAATTCAATATTTTTATACTACCGTCAAAAATGACTTCAAGTAATACATCAAGTACAAATAAAATAAACGAAAAATCTACATTTGAAGGAAATCCGTAAGTATTTTGAACTCTTAAACAAACAAAAAAACACAAAAATAAAATTTCATGATTAAAAATTTTTATTTCTAAATTTAGATTTAAATGTCGAGTCGGTTTTACTCGTGGACAAAGTTAGTTAATAATATTATCAATTCTAATTTTTGTTTTTTTTGCTTCGAATATTTGTTTAGATCCTTGTACACCAACAGTTACTCGAAAAACAAATTTAGCTAAAGGTGATTTATTTGTAATTAATTTAAATGATGATGGTACAGAAAAAATTGTTATGGAAGTTGATCGTGCTGATGATGAACGTCCAATTCAAACTGCAAATCCAGGTTTTAATAAATTTTAATTAATTATTTTAACATTGAAATTTTTTTTTTTGTCTTATAGAAATTTTTATTGATGAATCAATTAAAAAAACATTTACAAGCATAAATTTTCTTACAAATTATTATATGGTACAAAAAGTTGCTAGAAAAGAAGTTAGTATTTTGAATATTTTTTTATTTTTCATAAATACAAAAAAAAAAAATTTGTTTTAGGATTTTGCACTTTATTTAGTAGAAATGCAAGTTAAAGAACAATATTTTAGTCGTGGTGATATGTGGCGTTTTACACGTAAATTAGTTAATACAGCAGTTTATTTAAAGAAAACACTTGATATATATGGCATGCGGTAAGAAAGTTGATTTAACTAAAGTTTTTATATTGAAAAAAAAAACATTCTTAATTAGAACTACTGTTTATGGTTTATGGGTACCTGATTCACCTTTTCGTGTATCTTCTGGTTATATAACAAAAGATACAAAAGTAAATGAATAAAATTAGTTTTTTGTTTTCTTCTTATAATTGATTTTTGTTTGTTGGATTTTTTATAGATTGTATTTCGTTCATTAAGTGCTTCTTGTACAATATTTTTACAAATGTCAAAAGAAATGTGGGATTTTGATCATCATGGTGATACATATTATGAAAAAGCTGTTGATGGATTTTTTTGTGATTTATTTAATCGATGGAAAGTATGAAAAATAAAATATTTTAATAAGAAAAAGAATTATATTTTATTATATTATTTTAGCAAATGCTTTGTCAACATGATGTTACAATGACATTATTTAGTCGAGTTTTTTATGATGCAAAATCTTTGTATGATTTTCCTCAAAGTTTACAACAAGATATTAACGTAGATCATCGAGGAAGATTTTATGAAGATTTCTATCGGTAATAATTTAATTAGAAAATTTAGTAACATGTTATAGAAAACATTTCTCTAAGACTTTGGATTTAAGAGTTTATGAGTCAATCTTTTAGAAATGTGGAAATTAAAATTCGACCAATAGTCTCCTTTACTGTATACGTCTAGAAAAATAGCGCGTTTCATGAAGAATTATCAAACTCTATAAAATTCTAGAATGGTACAGTCAAGTAACATGCCATAGAATCTTATGGAATTCTGCGGATGGTTCTATCATACAGATCTCATAAAATCTAATATCTGATGATCTGTAACATCGGAACTTTATTAGTAGCCGTAGCCTCATCGAACAACAATGGGCCTAGAATTTTATGGAATTCTGCTTAGCTTCATGTTGTTCTAAACGACTTTGAGTTTAGAGATTTCACAGATTCTCGAGTACTTTCAAATCCCAAATTTCTTGTTTTCCCTTGATATACATGCATAATGGCATCACATGATGACGCTGTGTGATACTAGCAACATAGGAAAAGAGAAAATACTGTTATGGCTTAGTGACGATAGATGATCGTACAAGTTAGAATCTGTGCAAAAGCTTAAAACGTTTTCCTTTGGCACAGAGTTAAATGTAGATAGTATAAATCTGTTTAACTTAACCAATTGATTAGATGCGAATTTTTATTCTTAATTATTTTAGTGTAATTTATCAGAATGAACGTTATGATGATTGGTTACCACGTTTAGGTAAAATAAAACAAGTCATTATTAATTATAAAGAAGATCTTCTAAATTATCATAAAAAACATTTACCAAAAGCTGAAGCTGATAAAATGCCTAATGGAACAATATCATGTGCATGTGATGGAAATTTTCTTGAAACATTAAATTTGTCATCAAGTGGTTTGTAGACAAAAAAAACAAAGAAATTATCTAAAACAAAATAAAGATTTTTTCTTTTTTTTCATTATTTTAGTATTTGAACGTCATTATATTGATCGTTCATTTGATTGTCTTGGTCAAATGTCATTAGTCATAACACCCGGTGCTGGTGTATTTGAAGTTGATCGTGAATTAACAAATATGACTAAACAACGTGTATTAGATAATGGTATTGGAAGTGATCTTGTATGTTTAGGTGAACAACCATTATTTGCTGTACCATTATTTAAATTTTTTAAAGAAGATCCTAATACAGCTGATGATTATCAAATACCACACTGGATGAATTTAAGGTTCAAAACAAAACAAAAAAAAAGAATATTTTAATAAAATTTTGTTTTTGTAGTTATTATCATAGTTCAACTGCACCATCATGTTTTAAACGTTATATTCCACGTTTACCATTTGATACAAATCGAATTCAAGGTGGAATGTTAGGTAAAAATTTTCTTATTATATCTATTAGTTATATATTATATATATATATATATCTATAAAATATTAATAGAAGTTAAAAATGTTATGAATTCAATCGAAGAAAATACATTTACAAAACCACCACATTTATCAATGGAAGAATATGATGCACAAGTATTTCGAACATCAACTAAAAGGTATTTAAAATTAAAAAAAACAAACAAACAATTTTCAATAATTAAAATATATTCAAAAATCTTTTTTTATTTTTGAAATGAATAGTACAAAAGAATATCGATCTACATATAGTACAGCAGCCAAAGGTGGTGAAGCTCGAAAAGCAAGAAAACGAAATATAACTATGAGTCCTACGCGTAAAAGACAAAAAAAAAACAAAAATCATTTTGTAATATAAAAAGTTAATTTGAAAATATTTCAGATCCAGCATCTATTGAAGAAGAAGATGATATATTACATGAACCTAATGGAATGTTAATTGTTAATAGTAAAGCAGCAACATCAATTGGAATCAATGATGATCCACGTCAATTTAATGCCTATGTTAAAGATGATATTTCTCTTTCAACTTCACACACAACATCAACTAGTATAGCAGGAAATCTTCAATATCATAATACATATAATCAATCATCACAAGTTTTATTTTATAATCCACAAAGTTTTTTACGTGCTGCACGAAGTGCTGATACATATTTTTTAGCACCAATTATATTAGCTCGTATGCAAGCACGACCAAAAGCATTAACTAATCCATTTGCACCCGCTAGTATACGCATACCAATGGTGCCAGGACGACGTCGATGGGCACATACATTTCCAATGGGTAAAAGAAAAAAACAAGTTGTTTTTTCTAATCTACAGTTGAATTCCTAAATAGCACTACGATACAAAAAAAAATGAAATACAGTAAAACCTTCTATAGTAGATACTTCGCGATTCGACGGTCCCAGCTATCATTTTTTGCTGGTAATGAACCTTTCTATAGTAGACACTTTTGAAAAGTCCGAAGTATGTGCATTATAGAGAAATTATAGTGTATCTACGCATTAGTTCAATGAAATAGGTAAACTTATTTAAAGTTTTTCTTTTTCATACAGATAAGGTAATGAGATATTATTGTCAGGCTTTATTTTTAGTCTCTCACTAAAGAAATTTCATCTATTGTTAAATGAAGTATATAAGAAACGTTTTATAGTTAGTTTTCAGTTGTCATCTAAGAGAAAAAATAATAAAAAATCAAAACAAATTTTATAAATGATGTTATATTGATGCATATAGAGCAAATTTTCAGAACTGGTTATTTAAAAGTTAACGTTTGCAAAATTTCGAATTTTCAAATACAGAACACTGGTTTTTTTTTTGCAAGAAAGTTGACGTCCCGCAAGGCTGTAATGGTGGTTTTGCTTATGACGTACGAATTTCAGTATTTAAACTGACTAAATAATTTTGAAAACGTACTCTACATGCATCAGAGATGGCCATTGTGGCTGAAAACCTGCTGTTTCTACGACGCGATGAACTATATAAAAAGCTGATATTGTCGCAGTAGTTTTCAAGAAATTCTTCGAAAACCTTCTCCGTCACTGTGCTAGATTAGTAGTGTGGAATTGAATTCATCAGGAGTTCACCACGATTCTGACTGTTGAACTTGTAGATACTCAAATCGAATGCAAAGCTCTGCAATTTTACAATTTCCATAAAAAAGTAGCTGTTGCGCCGCCATGTACATCAATATAGTATCATTTATAAAGTTCGTTTCCATTTCATCTTATTATTCTCGTCGATAACAACTGGAAATTATCTATGAAATGCTTCGTATGTATTTTTTTTACTTTACAATAAGCAAGATTTCTTCAATGGAGTTAAAAATGAAACTTTAAATAAATTTCTATCATTAATCAAAAAAATCAGTTCATTCGAACGAATCAAGATGAAAATATTTCAATTTTTTTGATCGTAGTGCTCTTTGTAGTCTACCTTTTATTTTAGAATATTTATTTATTTTTTTTTGTGTAAGGTCCAAATAAAATTCCATGGCATTTTCATCATTTACGTAAAATGGAAGGTGCAATAAAACATGACATGCTTGTTAATATTGGTAATTGTACTCATCTTGTACTTCCAAGTACATCGAAACGAATTTTAAATGGTTTCATATCAAAACATGCACATCATCAACGTACAAAAATAAATAGTGATGCAACTTCTCGTCCGAAACGGTAAATTATTAGATGAAAAATTTTTGTCTAGATATTAACAAATGTTCAATATCATTTTTAGTATTGTTAGTCCATCGAATCTTGAAATTAAACGTGAACCAACCGAACGTAAAGATAGTTCTGCAGAGGATAATCGACCTATTGTTAATAGTATAAATACAAAAAAACCAAATACTGATAGTACAAGTAAACCACCATCATCAAGAAGTTCGTTTATTTTTGTTTTTTTTAAATATATTTTCTTAAATAAAAAAAACTATAATATTTTATAGAAGAAAAAAAAGAAGCTATTATTTGGGGACCAACTGGTGTTGAACCATGGAGTGCATCAATGATAACTGGTATTGATTGGAAATCTTTAACAATACCAGCATCTCTTCCAACAACATTTGATGTTGAGCCAACAGAAGATGATTTAAAACGTGATTATACACATAATTCATATGAACTTATTCATGCTTTACCACCATTGAATGAATATGAACGAAAAAAAAGACATGTACATAATGGAAGTGGCACTCATGATAAATTAATTCAGTAAATAAAATGATTCTTATTTCTTATTTATATTTTTCTATTCCTTTGTTCTATAGGTCTGATCCAATGGAACGTCAAAAATCAGTATTTGAGGAATTAATTGATCAACGTTTATCCCAAGTAATTTATAAAAATATTATTTAAAGAAGGAAAAATTTTTTTTTGCTCTTTTTGATATTTATAGGGTTTCCAAATGATTATTGATATTCCACCTCATATTCATAAATTAATGATTGAAAAAATTCGACGTGTTGGTTATAAAGAAACAGAATATAATCGTTTATTAAGTATTGGTCGCATTTATCATACACTAAGTCTTGTAACAGAAGATAAACAAACACAAGATACTGTTGTTATATGTGTTCAACAATTTAAACCACAGTAAATTTTTTTTTAATATCCAAACAAAACGAACTTGTTCTTTTTTTTTTTGTTTCTTTTAAGATATATTTTTCAACCTAAATCAGTTCTATATAAATATCGTTTTCAATGTCCAGATTCATCTGAGTATGATCCAGATTGTTATGAATTAAAACTTGAAAGTTTAGAATCATTTCCATGGAATATTGTTGATAATGCTGTATGCAGTCATGGAATGGGTGATCATATACATTCTGATGTATGTATCGTGGAAATAAATTACGATTTAATAAAAAAAACAAAAAAAAAAGAAAAACAAAATTTCATAGACAAGATTCAAATCAAATGAACATCTAAATGATCCTTCAAAAGGAAAGATATTAGAGAGTATTCTTAGCTGTTCAATTCTTTTTTTTCGGTTGAAACTATTGTCATGATGAATAGTGGAAAGCTTTATTTTAGCTTGGTTTTCCGATTATTGCTTATTGTATCAGGGGCGTTTTTATGGAGTTGTGGGTCCGGAAAATTAGCTTCGAGCCGGCGTTCACAGAAACGTGAACTCGTAACTTGAGTTTTGATCTATGAGCATCGGATCACGGATGATCCGAATGGAAGAATTTCAAGCTGAAATATTGTTCATAGAGAGGTCTTATAATCATTAGAAAGTTTGAGTGAGTACAAAACACATCCTTATCGAGATATTCACATCTGAAACATCTATTTTGAGCTGTGTTTCAAAACAAGAACATTTTCATTACAAACTGATATCTCCATACGGATGCGTTCATTCTGACTCAAACTTTAGGAAGTTTCTAATGGGTATAAGACCTCTCCATGAATTGAATTTCAGCTCAAAATTAGTTCATTCATAGATCAAACATCAATTAAAACGCTCCTCATTTAACAAGCAAAGACCAGAAAACCAAACCAAAACGGGCATTTTTTTTTACTATTCATCATGACTGATAGAACAGTAATAGTCTTTAGAGAAAAGTTCTCAGACAGTTGAGAATGCTCCCTCTTGAGTAAACCAACATACGATTTTTTATTATTTGATGAAGACAAATAGAAAGACTTCTTTTTTTTTTGCCAGAACATCGTTTACAGTTTAAGAATAATACAATGTCTAAATTTATTTTTGTCGTTGTCATAAACTTTTTAAAACTATGAGCTATTTTCTTTTTATTTGAATATATTTAGACAATGAAATATTGGCGTACTCGTCTTGTACTTATGCCTGTCTCAAAAGATTATACAATAAAAAATATTGAATCAGGCCATAGAAAATGTGATAGTCGTCAAGAAATGTCGCCTGAAGATTATTTTCTTTATGTTGAACATTTCGTTCGATTTCTAGTTATGCTTAATAAATTAACACGTATGCGTTCTGGAACAAATGATCTTTTTCATCGGGTAAGTTTTTTTTTCTCTAGTAATAATTCTTCTATATTTGTGACATTCTTTTTTTTTATTGTTTTCTATCGATCTATTTTAGCCTCTTGATCCAATAACTGGCTTAAAACGACATGATTGTCACAAACGACAAGGAAAACATTCGTATGAATTTTTATTTTTGTTATTTTATTGAATATTTTTTTTTGTTTGTTATTCATTTTAAGAATACAATATAAAACATTTAAACTTGATCGTATTATGTCTGGAGATTCGGATTCAATAAATAATCTCCTAAATTTATTTCGTGATGAACAACAGGGTTTATCATTTGTTAAAGATACAATTTTACCTGAATATTCATTTATTGCAATTGAAGCTGTATGGTGGTCTATTGAACATTGTGATGATATACAAAATGAACAAACTGGTGTATTATTATTTCAAGTAAAACAATGAACAATAGCATAAAAATTTAAAATAAAAATAAATAAATAAATTTAATTGTTTTTTTTAGACATTACTTCAACGTGGACTTATTCGACATTGTACATATGTAGAAGATTTATTTCGCTTTGGTTTTTTTCTTTATTATATTGTTACAGAAAAAACACAAAATTGTAAATTTTCTTTTATTTTACTTGAAAATTTCTTTCTTTTTCTAATTTTAGTTCATTTTGATTCAAATGAGTATGCTGAAGCTGAATTTCATGAAACTCAACATTTTATTCCATCAATGGATTATTTAGGTTTTGGTCAATGTAAACCAATGCGTTTATTACCAAAATTAATTGTTAATCAACAATCAATACCACGACCTATTCGATTAGCAACATCACTTGCAAATGTAAATACAAATTCTATTAATGTAAATAATATTTCAGAAGATGCAACATTAACGAAACAAGAAATACCATCAACAGTATTAAAACGTACATGTAATGTTGATGTTGATCAAAAACATATATCGGATAGACGTGAATGGGCAGCAGCACAACATCATGCATATTATAATCCACATTGTTTATTTGAACTTGAAATTCGTTGGCTTGTTGTAACGTCATGTATACTTGGTGATTTAATTACAAATTGGTCACAACGTACAGGAACAATGCTTGGTTCAAATCAAGTTGCATTTCATCTTGTTCCTATTCCGTGTGATCCATTTGCTGAATTTGATCCTTTACGAGGTATTAAACAAAAATTATACTTTATCAAGATTGATTACTATGTTGTATATACTGCTGGTATATTGCACGTTCTACCGACGGATTTGAATCACATAGTTTGTTTGATAATATATATATATATATATATATACATATCTTGATTAGAGATATAGGCCGATTGTTTGAATCGCCGCTGCTGCCACACCAAAAAAATAGATATCTAGTTTTTGAAAATTTTCCGACGTCCTAAAAATCAAATTTTGGAGATGTATTACTGTCTGATTTCTTGTCAATAAGTTGTCTACTATCGTGTTTTCCATTTCAAAATTTCTCGAAACTTAAGAAAGATTTTTTTTTTAAATTCTTCGAAAACTTTCAGTCACCACCACCAATCAATGGATTGGC
>CAJNOL010002216.1:22014-43613 GCA_905250125.1 Rotaria sordida | reverse complement strand
TTGAAGATGTATTGCAAATACATGTGTCAAGTACATATCGAAATGTAGCTCCATCAGCGGGGTCGGCACCACTACATGGTGCCTGTTTCAATGGACACTTGAACATTGTCATATATTTGATTAAACATGGTGCTGATTATTTCATTCAAAATCAACTACTAGAAACACCGATAATGAATGGAGAAATGCATCCTGATATTCGTAAATTTTTTGAAGATTTTCTTCTCGTAAGTTATTCCGTCACAACCAAAAAATTACCCGAAAAACCAATTTCAGAAAGAACAGAAAACGGAATATTTGATTGCATTTGGGAATATAAATCATCATCTGATCAACAATGGATTCAATTTTCGGATGATGAATCAAAGGAATTAAATAAATCATTAATAGTATTACCTGATAAAGAAATGCAGCGCACAGTTTATTTGGGTGCACCTCCAAATACTTTTAGTATTTCAATCGTTGAATTTCAACGATCTGGTAGGAATCGTGATCCAACAAATCGTCGTGCATGGGTTCGATGTCGTGGTTCAAGCATTTTCAATTTTGATTGTTTTTCACGATGGCAAATAATGCTTATCAAACATACTGAAATCAAAACTCAAGGCGAACCATCGATGAAGGTAGTTGATATCCCAACAGTTTATGACAGTCGCTTTCAATTACAGCTCAATTGTTGGTATAACTGTACGAGAACCATCAATTCATATATTGACAAGGCCATGAATTATCGACAAAAACGGATAACTTTGGATCTGAAATTTGTAGGAAATGATTTAGGATTTGATCTTCAAGCATTTACATTTACAAATAGAGAAAACACGATATCAGGTTACATACGCTGGATTCCAAAATTGATTGCAAATGATGAACGTTACCGAAATAAAATCCACGAAGTTGATAATTATGAAAGTTTAGCTCATGTTCAACCAATACCTTTCACGACAAAACGACTTCGAGAAATATCACAAATCAAACATACGACATCAACTGCGAAATTAGACGATGATCTATTAGAAGAAGAAGACGAATATGATCAAGATCCTACATCGCCAGATCTTTTAAGTAAAAACGTCGATGACGATGACTTAGACGATGCAGAACAGGTAAAAAAAATTGTATCCAAATTCGAAATGTTTTACTACATTTTAACTTTCTGTTCGTTCTTTTATGAATGAAACTAGCGAGAGCCCGTGTATTTTGCACGGTTGCTTTTTTCCTGTAAAGTTTCACATCAGTGCTTTAGTCTTGATTCGGTAATAGACAATCCAACGCTTCACATTATATATATAGATAGACCTTATAGCATTATATTCTTGTAGTCGTACCCCTTGTAGCCTGATAATCTTACAGTATTGCCCACTTATACCATTATTCCTTTATACCCTCAACCGGTAAACTTCTTTAGTCGTATACTCTGATAATATTAGCCCCTCTTATAGCCTTATCATCTTATACCCTTAATCCCTGTGACCTTATCCACTTTACTCTTATAGGCCTGTGCCCTTATCTCCTAATCTTCTTTTACCCTGATAGCTTTATTCTCTTGTGACCTTTATCCTATAGCTTTGAACCCTTATAGCCGTACGACTTTGACCCGGCACAGACATATAGGCAGGTACCAGATATGCGCACTGCGCCTAAAAAATGAGGAGGAGGCGGCGCGGAAGGACGGCAGAAGCCTCCAAAGTTATTGCGGACGCGGTCACCGCCAGGGAACTTTTTGGTGGGGAGGGGGTGGGGGCGGCGCAGCCGCCCGTGGTTTTTTTTCTAACAAGATGCGAAGCGGCGCGGCCGTCCATGCGCTTTTCATCAACAAGGCGCGGAGCGGTGCGGTCGCCCATATTCTTTTATTCAATAAGGCACGGAGCGGCGTGGCCGCTGGGTGACCGCCTGGCGGTCTACCTCATCGGAACTGGAGAAATCCATTATACCAATTTTTTAAAAACTTATTACGCTCAGCCGACATATTATCCAGAGAAGTGGACTCAGATCGGACACCAGGCGGACATATCACCCGGAATGGTGGGCGTGGAGCAGACGCCCCTAAAAATTTTTTCCAGCAATGCGGATGGGTGTGGGTGTGGGTGCGGGTGTGAGTGTGAGTGTGTGTGGGGTGTGATATGGGTGTGGGTGTGTGCAAGTATGGGTGTGGATGTGAGGGTGTCGGCGTGGGTATGGATATTTAATTCATTTACACCCACACCCACACCCTCATTTAGCCATCCTAGGAACGATACTTGGGTTCTCATTGGGCTATCCAGGAGGGTACTTACATCCTCATTCCGCTATCCATGAAAGGATGCTTGGGTCCGCATTCAGCTGTTCCAGGAGGGGTAGCCGGATCTAGCGTGGAACCTTATCTTTAACCCTTTACCCCCCATAGCAGTTCCAGAAGAGCCACTGACAAAATAGCTTTATTAATGGAGTACTAGCCCCTCTAGTATGCCACTGGTGTGGTCTGATCCATTGAATGTCCTGCCTCTAGAGTAGGGCGATTTGATTGATCCCAGAATCTTGTGCTGGAGGAAGGGAATTATACTATACTGTAATACTGATTTTTTTTTCTTTGACCACATTATTGAGTAGGCCGAAGCAACATCTATCTTGCACTATTAGAGTAACGGAAAAAAGGCAAGAAGTGAACCGAAAAAATTTTAAACTAAAGAATACATGGATTTTTTACACGTATTGTCAAGTTATAGCCTAATTTGCTCTGAGCCATGTTATAGCCTCTGAAGAAATATAATTCATCATATATAGGATTTCGGCTTGGCATGAGCTGAGCTTTATAATACATGCATTAACTTCGCTCTTGATTACCCTTCGTCTGCCACATAGTGGTTACATGGTCAATTGTTTTACTTTGTATCTGTAGTTCGCGAAGGTCTCATGAAACTTTCAAAACATATCTCATTCATCAGAGGGTTCCTTCATCAATTAATATCACACGGCAATTCCAAAAAATCTCTGTTGCCTACGCGTAGGGAACATTTTGTTTCAAAATTTTCGATTTTTTTTCATTTCTTCAAAATCACCGCTTTTGTAGACTCAATATTTCAGTAAAGAAGCAATGAAGGGAAATGTTCTTTTTACCAATCAATAGTCCATGAAGTTTGCTACAAAAAAGGTTCTTATCGCTTTTGAATCAGATGCTTCGTTTAGTTTTCGCAATTGTTCTACAAATGGTCACTCCAGTGACCAATGGGGGGTAAAGGGTTAAGTTTAACGTTACTTTAAACTTTAATTAAAGCGAAATACTTTACCACTTTAACTGAAAAAAAAACAGTTAAGACCCTTCCTGTCAAAAATTTTAATTTTTGTTCAACCTGGCGGTTTTCAAGATTCACACATGGTTGGATAGTGCAAGTTTTGCGCTTTCGAATGCATTATAACTTATTGGTTTTACGATGGTTTCTGCAGGTTTTATAGAGGTTTTCACTAAAAACCAATGATCTCAAAGGTACTTTGCGAGCATAAGTCTTCGAAGCTTTTTCGGTTTCTCTAGAGGTCTGTGACATGGAAAGTGTGACCGGCATATATGGGCATATGTGCCCTACACACTTTCACACGTCGTTCGCATCAATTTTCTTGCAGAACTTCATGACGGGCAAGAAAATGATTTTTCAATGCCTAAACTTATTTGACGTTTTTCTCAAGATTGATTTTTCGACTTTTTCTAGTAAGTGCGTCCCAGATTTCTCAGCTATATCACATGCTAGAAAGTTGAGAAAGGTCTTAAATTGAATGAAAAATTGTGCTGTACAACCTAATAGGACCGGATTTTTTATTTTTGACATCGTTTTTGAAAAAAATGGATTTTTTTTACGGGTGTATCCCCTATTTTTTGAGAAAAACTTCCACCAAAAATTAATAAGGAAGAATTTGAAAAATTGGGCCCTATCAGGTTGTAGCGGCAGATGTTGGCTACATTTTGACACCAACCCAGACCTGTATCATTAAATTTGGAGGAGAAATTTGGGACAGACGGGGACCTACTTTTTGAGCCTTCTTCTTTGAATAACTCTTGAATAACTCAACATTTCTGGCTGAAACTTTTATCATAAGCTCATTAGACCCGAGCACACATTTCCTGAAAATTTCAGCAAGATCGGTTGCTCTAGGGAAAAAGTAAGTTTTTGACAGGAGGGCCCTAAAAGTGACTAAGTTATCGAATACCGAAAACTTGTGAGTTTAAGTACTGCTCGAATCTGATTGGCTTATACGTCGACCAATCAGATTGCAGAAAACTAGATCTCTCAGTTCTACGAGAAGGCACAATGTTCCGTAGACCATATAAAAGAGAGCCCTCACTATCCCCATGATCGGCTAGCGGAACATCATGTTTTGTCGTAGGAATAGTGAAGAAGTACTTTGCGGAAAACTGATGGGCTAATTTTTCAAAGCATTAGATTTGTGCACGGTTTTTCTTCACTATTACTGTGACAAAACATGCTGTTCTGCTAGTCAATCATAGACCTAGTGGGGGCTCCCTTTCATATGACTTGCGGAACACTCTGCTCTGCTCGCAGAGTTAAGAAAGATATAATTTTGTGCAGTTCAATTGATTGAGAAATCAGCGTATCAGATTTTAGTAGGGATTTTCTTTACTATTGCTGCGCAGTGGTGGAACCAGAAAATCAGTGAGGGAATGGCGACTTTTTGCAGCGGCAGCGGTGATGGTCAAAACATGCGTTTCAACACCTATTCGAGGCAGCAAAACCCTTTTTTTTCTTCGTTTCTATTGTGAAAAAATGCGAAAAAAATTCCGCGAAGGATGGTGATCACTGGATCGCCGCACTGCTAGATCCACCAATGTTGCTGCGACGAAATATGGGGTTCTGCTAGTCAATCATGGGGATAGTGAGGGCTCTCTTTCATGTGGTCTGCGGAACATTGTGCCTTCTCGTAGAATTGAGAGAGATCTAGTTTCCTGCAATCTGATTGGTCGACATATTTACCAATCAGATTCGAGCAAGACTTAAACTCACAAGTTTTTGGTATTCAATAACTTAGTCACTTTAACTTTTATTTTTTTTCTCAGTTAAAGTGATAAAGTGTTTCACTTTGATTAGAGTTTAAAGTACTGTTAAATTTGACGCTCAAGTCTCACCATACACTCCACTACCCTTACAAGGATAGCTGAATGAAGACTTAAGTACCCTTCGAAGGATAGACAAATGGAGACCCAAGTACCCCTCCAAGAATGATGGCAAAATGACGACTCACGTACTCCTCGAGAAAAGGCAAATGGGGACTCAAGTACTCCCCGAAGGATAGGCGAATGAGGACTCAAGTACTCCTCCAGGTCTAGGCAAATGATGACCCAAGTGCTCTTCCTAGGATAGGCAAATGAGGAGCCAAGTAACCTTCCAGAGATAGACAAATGGGGACCCAAGTGCCCTTCAAGTATGGCCAAATGAGAATCCAAGTACCCCTCCAAGGATGCCAAATGGGGACCCAAGTACCCTCCAAGGATAGCCGAATGAGGACCCAAGATTCTTGGCATGATCGTTTCTTGCCGATGGCACAAGCACTTTAACTTTAAAAAGTTAAAGTGTTAAAATGGTATTTTAAACTTTTAAATCACTAATCTTTCAGAGCTAGGTCTAAATAAGGTAAAATTTTAAATCGATGGGTTTTCAAGCATAAGCTTTAATTCAATGACACAGGAGCCTATAGTAAAATTTTTTCCAATCTCCAGTTGGCTGTTACCCAGGGTTGCCAGATTGTCCGAATTGTACCCCTCATAGTGACTACGTAATATGTGAATGTATTACAGAATTCACACTACGTAACATGTGAATTCTGTAATACATTCACATATTACGTAGTCACTATGAGGGGTACAATTCGGACAATCTGGCAACCCTGGTGTTATCTCATTCACTTTCTCTTAGAATCCTTGTTTCATAGAACTTTTAAGGTCTAAAAATGATCCTCTACGGACGCAAGATTTTTTGAAATTGTACATCTATAATCTTAAAATAAAATTTCTATTGTTCTTATCAGGGAACCGAATCGTCAGAGAATGGAAAATGGTCATTGTTTGATATTAAAATTAAGGAGGATATTACTTTGACAAGTACAGCCACCGGAAATATTCATCAGTCATCAAGTCCGTCAACATCACAGGATACTACACAGGAAAAAAGTCTTGCTGATAATTTACAAGAAGAATTAACAAATACTAGTTTATCACAACAAGTATCTATGGAAGAAAAATCAATTTCAATTACAAATCTTGATAAATTACGAGCAGAGATGGAATCTCAGCAACAAAAAATCAAAAAGACTGCTGAAGAAGTACAAATAATAAATAAGCAATTAGATCAAAAGAAGAAAGAAAATCAAGATTTGGAAAATGAACTTGCCATCACTAAAAATGCTCATATGAAAGCTCAACGAGAAAGAGAACGTCAATCGGATGAAATCTTAAAACTCGAAGAAGAAATAAACCAATTACAAGCAGCCCAAAAGACAGCAAAGGAAATGAAGCAAAAAGCCGATAGAGAAGTGGAAAAAAAACTTGCAGCCGCTCAAGAAAAACAAAAGCTTGCCGAAGCAGAAAAAGAACGAAAAGTTCAAGAAATATTAGATTTTGCTAAAAAAATAAAAGACATGGAAGCAAACAACGCCAAATTAATTCAAAAGAATGAAACTGAGAAGCAAAATCTCGAGCAACAACTTCTAACCACTCAAGACAAACAGAAGAATGCTGAAAAAGAAAAAGAACGACAAGCACAGCAAATCTCCGAACTCGACAAATTGAACAAAGAATTACAAATTCAGAAACAAAAGGGAGAACAAGAAAAGGCGAAAATGGATAAAATAGAAAAATCTATTATAGCTACCCAGTACAACAAAATTGAAACACAAATAGCACGAGACTTTCTTGCACCAAAACAATTATTAATCATCGATCATATGAAGAAAATAGGACAGAAAATCGATGAGCATTTCATTGATAGACTACCCAAAATGGTACTTGGTGAAGTAACTAATGGATCAATTGTAACATATAGTGTAACCATTGTCGGTTTTCAAGATCATCATGCTATATTCAAAGCAGTTCTAGAACGAATTCGAAGATTTATACGGTTAATACAAAGAGCTAAAGATTACTATCAACGATGTTTGCAGAGAATCATCAAATCTATAGAAATAGAACTTTCAAAGATTAAATCTAGAACACAATATTGGAAACAGTATGTCAAATCTTTTATTCGACTACTACAAGACAAGGCGAATGAATACACTGAATTGTTTAATCATCATATTGAAGATATAGTCAAATCGTTGACCGAAAAATGCATTTTGAATGATTTAACGACAATAAAAGCTGAAATAGAACAACAAACAAATAATTTTATAAAAGATAAGTCGTTTACTGGAGAAATAGAACCACCAAAGCATCAAGCGCTTGAAGAATTTATTGAACAAAATATTATCTTGCAACGAAGTCATCATGAAAAAAAGCCAACTAAAGAATCAATCACTGTTCTAGAAACATTCGTTAATCGAGTTAAAACAGATTTCAAGACAAATCGGAAATATGTTGGTCATGATGCAAAACATTTTGATCTAATACCTGACATACTACAACGATTAATCATATATTATTGTTGTTTTAATATCCAATTGCCTTTGTTTGAATCGGCACTAGAACTATTGGATAAAATTGACAAGAATACAGTTACTACAATTGCCACATCAACTGGATCAGGTAACAAGATTTTTTTTGCAAACTTTATTTTCATTAAAAACAAAGATATTACAGGTGGTCCAAAAAAACTTACCCCAAACTATTTTCGACCTTCTTGAAACGAGATTTATTGTATGTATAAACTATTTCTTATTTCAAGAACTAGAAGCATCTATTATGTACCATGTAACTATTCATAGTTTTTGAAACAAAAAAAAGTTCGTCATTTGGAATACATGTATTTTCAAAGAACCAGAAACACGTAGGGCGGTAAGTTTTTTTTGGATCATCCTACATTACATCGAACTAAAATATATTATACTCACTAGCGAGATCCCGTACATATTGCACGACTGTTTTTTTCTTTAAAGTTTCACATCTATGCTTTAACCTCAACCCAGTAATAGACAATTAGACAGTTCGCATTATATATATATATAAAGATAGACGTAATAGCCTGATATCCTTGTAGCTTTACCTCTTATGGCTTTACACCATTATAGCTTCACTACCTATAGTCCTACACTAGATATGGACATGATGATCCCTGTTCGGTTGGCGCCGAGACTAAGACCAAAAACGGCTGGTCTCGCTGGTATTTAGTTGTGGTCTACCAGTAGGACGCCGCGAACTTATTGACACTGCTATAAAATCATATCAAACTTTTCGTCAACAAATGTGTTGGTAAGTGCGAAAATGGGATAAAAAATTTTTTTGACCGGAACCAAGATTTCTTCCTGACCGGGACTGAAACTGGAACAAAAAACGACTAGTCCCGCTCATCTCTACCCTACACCCTTATAGCCTTACGATCTTTAACCCGACACAAACACACGGCACTAGGACAATTCGTTGCAATGACATGGTTGGATTATATCTCTGCGACGAATTGTTCGGCAACGAATTGTACTGCCACCCAGGCACTGAACATTATATATATAGATTATTGGTTTGAAATGTAGCTCATAGTCATATTTTCTGTTTCTAGGAAAATCAACATTATTACCAGCTCTACTTGCCGCAGAAGGTTACGATAAAATTATTGTTACACAACCTCGACGTTTACCTTGCACATTAATCTGTCAACGTGTTAATGAAACAACGACATTAGTGGAAAATCCTTTTTCAGAGAAATTAGCTGGATGGGCTGTTAGTGGTGCTGAAAAAAATCCAAAAGCAAGAGTTCTATATGTAACTGATGGTCTTCTTAAAGAACGTCTGCTCTATGATGAAAATTTCATTACACGTAACACTCAATTAGACAAATCAATCATTTTCTTCATTGATGAAGTTCATGAACGTTCTGTAAATATCGATCATTGTTTAGCATTGTTAGCACGAATGTTATCTATTAATCCAGATTTAAAATCAAAAATGAAATTGATTATTTCATCTGCTACACTTGATTCATCTGTACCAAATCTTTTTCGTCAAATAAAAGGAATCACATTAGCCGAATTTGTAATGCCACAAATGGGTACTAGATATGAGGTTACTAAAATTCCTCGCCGAAATGAAAATATATTGAATATTGTACAAGAATTGTATCAAAAACGTCGACGATATGATCAAATTTTATGTTTTGTTAGTTCTGTCAAGGATGTCAATGAATGTTGTTCATTATTGAAAACTATAACTGGTGGAGTAATCATTGCTTATCCTCTTATTCAATCACAACAAGCTTCGACACAAAACGAATATATTGAGAATGGAAGTGTATTCTTTTCGACAACAGTTGCTGAAACTTCATTAACATTTCCTCAATTAAAATATGTTGTCGACACAGGTTATATTAATATTCCTGTTTATGATCCAGATTCTAAACGAACTGTACTAAAAGAAGATCGAGCAGCTGAATCAACGATAAAACAACGTCTTGGACGATTGGGTCGAACACAACCTGGAGAATATTATTCCTTATATGATTTTACAGTTGAAGATAAACGATATCCAACACCACAAATATGTCAATCGGATTTAACCAATATCGAATTCGGATTACGAAAATCACCATTAAAACAAGGAATGAACTATATGAAACAATTCTTTCCAGATCATCCACCAAATAAAACAATTGTTCATACAGTTAAAGAACTAAGAGAATTAGGTAAGAAATAGTTACTAATATACAATGTTCATCTGATAGTACTGGTGTGAGAGTACGAATTTTCGGATGACATCTTCTAAAGGGGTGTTTTCAACTATGATTTTTGGTACTTTATTAATAGCTTCTTCGAATTGATAGACTTTTTTGAACCTTTTCATTGTTAAGACTTTATACCTCGAGTTGTAGAAGAATGATTCGATTCGTCGCTGTACATAGAATTCTAAATGGAAAAATTCAATTTTTAGTTTCATTTATATAGTTTCTTGACTTGCTGACAATTAAAATCAGGCCTCGCAGCAGTTCTTCTTTCCTTCTTTTCTCAGAGCATCCTTCTTCGTCCTTCTTTTCTTGAAAAATCCTTTTTTTCCTTCTTTTTTTAGTTTTCATACAAATACCCACTCAGAATCGTCAGAAAATATATGAACAATGCTTATGTTAGATAGAGAGCCCTCAGCATCATTTCTAACAACAAGTGTACCAAACATAAAGAAAATGTACAAATCACATACTGTTGCCAATATACATATTGCTTTATACTCTGCTCAGGCAAGTTTCTTGATTAAGTAGAAAGCAGTATGTACATTAACAACAGTATATGATCTGTACATTTTCTTTATGCTTAGTACATCTGCTGTTAGAAAAGCTAGCTCTCAGAGCTCCTGAAAATGTTTAGTTCACTGCAAGTTCAATGAAAAGTCCACCATGCTTATGTTATGGCATGCAAGTAGGACTTTGGTTTACTCGATACATATGTGCAGGACTTAAGATACTTATCATGACTCTTCGCTGAAATTCGGTTACTGCTCAAAATAGCGGGCATGTACTCAGTGACGAAGCATGACAGAAGCTGAGCTCATTATAGCCAGTTTTATAGACACTTGCGTGAATGACCTTTCGTCGCGTATCAATGTTCGGCTGAGATTTTTACTCAGCAGAACACAAGAAACACAGTTTTTGTTAGATGGTTGTTGATAAATAAAAGCAGGAAGGCAACCAACATTTGACAGTACGTCGGATAGTGCTTGTGAATGGGTCATGCATGTAAATTAGTTTCAATTCAACTCAAAATCAATTGTCAATTTTCACGCAATTTAAGTTGTTCAATCAATTCCAGAGATGTCCAAGACTTCTCCGCTTGAACTATAGTTTTTCTTATCTTTTCAAGTTTCGTTTGACTTGACATTTCAAGGACGTTTTTTTTAACTTTTATGGTTCGAAAAAGTTATGAGTCATAATTGAACTATATACCGACTAAAAAACTTGAAAAGTATTTGAAATCGTGTACGCGTACATATATCAAAGAATTGGACAAGTGTCCAGTTAACTCGAATCGATGGAGAACGTGAAAATTACCTTGGAACCTCGTTTAGAACACGAAGCTCGATAAAAAACGTATCTGGATTGAGAGGTAGTAAGGCATCTTAATCCGAGTGGGATACTATAGAAATATCAGATGACGGAAAACATCTTTCTACAAGCTGAAAAACATTTATGAGTTGAATTCAGCTTTCAATGTCAAAATTTTAGTTAACCAGGTAACTTAACTTCGAATTATCTGAAGCGTCTCACTTCTAGACGACAATGGTATGTTTAGGATAACTTTTTGTTTTACTATGTGCAAGAGTAACAGATAGAAAGGGTCGCTTTGTGTTGCGTTGCAAATTTTTCGAAGATAGAGCGAGATTCCTGCGCTACGAAATGAGCAACTTTTCTTGAGAGTCGATAAACGGTCCAGAATTTCTCTTACAAATATCTGGCATGACTCAAGCTGAACAGCACCATCAGAAAAATTTTTCACAGTTTCTTTAACAAGTCATCGGAACCATATCGAAAAACTCTTAAGGAGTACGAGATCAAAACTCTCGATTTTGTAAAAGTGAAAGTGAGTATGCCAGAATTGTAAAGCAGCGTCGACTTGGAAATCTTATGTAGTTGTTTACGAAATAAAAATTGCGGATATATGTTCAGTCTGGCATTAGATATTCGTATAAGAGGAAAATTGATACCTCATCAGACCACTTCAAGTTCATTTTTTTAGTTTAAAAAACACGCAATATTGCTAACTCACTTTTTCAAAATCAAAGATTTTGATCATCATACTTGCATGCGATTTTTCGGTTTGGTTCCACTGATTTAGTTCAAGAAATTCTGGAAAATTTTTCTGCTTGCACTGTCAGGTTTTCAATTGTACTAGTAGCTTACTCTAAAGATTGCAGCTCATTTATCGATCAGCAAGAAAATCTGATACTTTCGTAATGGCCATATATCTCCGATATTATATTAAGGAATAGTTTGATAATACACGATTTTCATGATCGATACAGGGAATAGCGATACATGTGCTGAAGGACGTATGTTACCTGTAGAACTGCCGAGACAACCATTGAGACATGGGATGAATTGGCAACACAGATATACCCATGACAAAAAGCCAACTGTTCATGTTTGAAGTTCGTTCTCGTCTGAGCTCGTACCTATCGTCTACTATTCGACTTCTAATATAATTTTACCGTTGTAGTGCAGGACTTCTGAAAAATCCTTCTTTCCCTTCTTTTCCTACTTTTCTTCGGATTTCCTTCTTCTTCTTCCGAAAATTCATTCTCAAAATCCTTCTTTTCGGTACCCCCCCCCCCCGCTGCGACCCCTATAAAATAGCTCTGTTGTGTTGCATATTTTAAACCTAGAGGCATGTTACTGCAATTCTTTAAAGTCATATTTTCTGTAAATTGGTTCTACATAACATCAAATTCAACATACCTCGCACAATGACATTCTTTTGCCGATAAAAGGTGAATATTTAGCACAAATCTGCCTTTAATTATTCTTTAAACAATTTTATTAGCATTAACTTCCATTCATCTTTCAGTCTCGATCGAAATGAATCGATCTCCGATGAACGTTACTGAGTAGCGACAAGTAGCGTTCACCAGGTCTCAATTCACTTCACATTAGACTGAAAGTATCTTCCTTCGGGTTTTTTCAAAGAATTTCGTCCATGACTCCGTTCGACATGAAGTTTTGATACAAATATATTATTCGTCTCAGCTTTTTGATGCCGATTCCGAATATCATATGGATTTTGGTCGTTAGTAAAAATATAGTGGTTAAAGTCGCAAAATACGGGCTGACTTTTACAATGTTTCGATTATCATCGATTTTTTTTCAAAATGGAAGTTCCTGAAAGAAATCAGTCCGACAATCGATAAGGTTCAAAAAGTTCTTTCGATGTATGTTGACATCAGGAAATTTACTTTACACGGTAGAATCTCGTTAATTAGTGTTCATAAGGCCCAATGAGTTGTCAAAAACCACTCAAAAAAGTCATTTTTTAAACTATTTTTTTGCATGAAATTATATCTGCGAACAATTCTCTATCAAACTACATTTCACCAACTAATTATAACATTCATATCGAAAACTGAAGAACTTTTAAAATATGTTTCTTAAGTCCAGATATACTCTTGAAGCTATTCTCTATCAACTGACAAATTTTGAGAATATGTTTGGGGATTTACCTAATAGAAATTAATATCTATCTTTATATTTTTGAGATAAAGAATGCATGATCATAAGCTTTCAATTATCTTTTTTTAAAAGGCATTTTGGAGTCCAGTCCAAGTGAAAAATTTACAGCAGAAGGTGAAGCTCTTGCTAAACTACCCGATTTTGGTTCATTGGCAATGTCAAAATGCGTATGGGCTGCTCTTACGAAATATTCTTGTGGACGTGATCTTATCTATATATCATCTATTCTAAGTGTTCTTAATACAACCGCTTTATTGAAATCAATCCCACAAAATCTAAAAAGTTCAGATGGTGACTTCATGACATTGTTTAATGTAATGCAAGAAGTTTTGCGTGTTGGTCAATCTGTACCAGGCAAAGCATATGATTTGCAACTTATTTGCCAAACGAAAGGTCTAACTAGTATTCAACATATTCTTCGACAAGCATTAAGACGCTATAAAACTTTAGAAAGATCTTTTAAGTCATCAAAAGATTATTATGGACCATCACAAATAACATCTGGTGATTGGCCATCAATTGCTAAATCATTATTAGCTGGTTATTACGAAAATGTATTTGTTTCATTGAAAGAACTATATCGAAGAAATCATCATTATGTTCGATATGATTCAAGTGATGAAAACATTGCTGTCTTAGATTCACAATCGAGTCTTGCCCGTCACATAAGTATGACGCCTGTCCCTGTTGTTTTGGCAAGAGACATCCGTTATGCATCTTCGATTCGTTCGAGAGCGGTACTTTCGTTCCTCGGTGAACTTCAACCAGAATGGGTAGATTATCAACTTAAACGAAATGTAGAATTAAATAGCAAAGAATTAGCTCATCTAAATGATAAAAATATATTGACAGCAGCAAAAGCAAAATTCCATAAAATTTCTATGCTAGTAAATCCGAGTAGTAAACCCAACAAGACAAATCTATTATTAGACGGTAGTGCTGGAACTTCTCTCACCGCTGAATTACATTTGTTACAACAATTGGCTATTGAACAACCTGAATTTTCGTTAGAAAATAAGTTTCTAAAAGACTCAACTGAATATATAAATTTATCACGAAATTTGGAAAGTGTGATCAAAATGCCACAAATATTTAAACCAATGACTTGGCGATGGGAAGCTGAGAAACAAGTCAAAATAACTGTTAATCCTAATACATCAACAAAAACTATTACAGTAAAAGTCGTCGGCAGAGATTCGGAATATGAAAATGTGAAAAAAGAATTCAATTCATTTTTGGGATGGTTAGGACATTGTGCTGTTATTCGACATCCCAATTCAGGTAAGTCAAAAACCAAGCAATCGATTTAATTATGTTATTGTTGATAAGTGTTTTGAATATCATTCTGTGATTGTTTCCTTTCTTATTACTAGCTCAGCTAGAAATTTTATATCAGAATCAAATTGAACATTTGACTGTGAATAAGTAACCAGATCCCGTGCATGCTGTATAAATGGTTTTCTGTTTAAGCGCTATCCTTTAACTGCCATGTCCCTGATAATGTGTTCTGTATCTTGCTGTCAAATACCATGTTTTCCCTACTAGAGCTGCCAAAAGGCTACTTTTGTAGTTTGACGTGGTTTGAGCCGAGGTGCCTCCAGCTGATGTTTCTGGTTTTTCACTTTCGTTAAATTCTATAACCTTACATAGTAAAGTTTTCTCAAAACTACTAGTTTGGTTGTTTAACTTAGCCGGAAACTCAAAAATAGAACGATTGAAGAAAGAGCTGATAATAAATTGGTAGCATATATTAATGATTCCAACGAAGAAGCACATTATGAAAAATTTGCATCTGATGATATTAAAATAGATTAACCCTTTAACGGGCGAATTTTGAATGGTCAAGGTTCTTTTGAAAGTGAGAATTAGTGGTGGTCTTCTTCAAATCTTCCTATTAAAGAAACGGATAAACACCTTTAATTGAACTCGAATAACCGGAAATTAATTCCGTCTATGCAATATCATCGTTCTTTCCATCAACGTCATTGATCTTAGTTTATCATAGTGCTGCGATCGAAAACAAAAAAGTGGGACATATTTGTCCCACCACACGTTAAAGGGTTAAGCATGAGAGATTAATAAAGTACAACCATCATTAGTTGATGTAGCTGTAAATAAATTGTTTCTCAAAAAGAAATTGTGAAAAAAAGAAGAGAGTTTTACCTTTCAACTAAACAATGGCACTATTTCCTGTTTTTCTGCTAAAAAAATTATTCATAGCTGTTGTCTTCTCTCCTTTATTTATTCACTTTTTTCCTATAAGAGTGTTTACCAATGATAAGCGACAAAAGTTGTTGAACAAAATTTTCAACTTTACTACTACGAAAATTAATATTTCATTATGTCCAGGCCAGCAGCTCGGTTTCCATGTTACGCATGTTCGGTATGATATGTTTTTGTTTTTCTGTCCCTCGGTTCCATATGTTTAGTTCCACAGCTCTATGAATGTGACTGGTGTATGTATGAGACACAGTTTATTCTACTGTTCGATGAGTAGAGGATTGATTCCAATCATGTACGCAGAGGTCGTGCTGGGGAGTCAGCCATCTCAATATTCCATTCACCATTTGAGCTCCCTTCGTAAGCTGATTGACCCTCCTTTATAAACTATTTGAGGCGCTGTCCTTCTGTCTCTCGTCCTTAGACAAAACCCTGGTTACGCCAATGGTTCATTCGCCGGATTCCAGAGATTCAAATAGGTCAACTTTTCGGAGACTTGGTCTACCCATCTGTTGTAGTCTGTGTAATTTTTTTACATACTAATACAATAATAGTAATAATTAAGCTGAAACAGAAAACTATCTTTATAAGAGGGCAAGGAAGTTATAGATATCAAAATAATATGATTAAGCAAAATATCTATTTATTCAATATAGCATATAACTGTTTATTGAAGACAAAAAAGAAAACATTAATATTTAAAAAAAAATTCCGTTTTGAGTAAAAACCTTTCGAATGAATTGATGAAGTGTTGACGAGGACATATCAAGTTCTACCTTATTACTACCATATAAATATGAATCAGAAACAATAAGACTTAGTGAATGATCGTTATACGATTATAATAATGGCCAATTAAAAAGTGTGAACATTAACTTACCGTAACGAATAAATAAACTAAATAAATAAATAGACAGATACTCTAGAAATAGAAGAAAAATTTTTTTTCTTCCCATGTATATGATTTTCAATTTGATTTACAGTACAACTCAATACTATATTCTATTTAGGTGTTCCTCCACGTGTTTTTCGTCCCCAAGTGCGCGCAAAATATCATGATATTGAAGAACGAATTTCTCATATTACCGATCCTAAACGAACACCTGTAGAGTTGTACAAGAGTATCAAAGGTCCAAACGCAACTCGTGAAACACGAATGGAAGCTGTCGCTTGGATAGCTGTTTGTAAATTTTCTTGCAAACTTGAAGGTGGTTTTGTACGTGATTGGGTTGTTGGAAATTATATATCAAGACCAGCTAATCCATTACCAAGTCCGAAAGACTGGATTGACTATGTGAATAACCTACCATATATGAACAGAGAAGTCGTTCCAGCGGATTTAGATTGTCATTTACCGACACATTGTTACTTTGATATTGAGAAATTTCAAGATGAATTGCACAAATATAATATAGCATGCAGAGTCTTTCGACAAGATTGGAGATATGTCTTGTTGATTGATGAAGATGTTCCAACAGGTCCATATACAATGGATTTAATTGAACCACATGTGGCATTAACACATGATCGTATTGATTTCGATGTAAATAATTTATCATTGGAAAAAGATTATACACATGAATTAGCAATGCGTGTTGATATTCAACAAAGACCATATTTCATTGAACTTGAAACTATTGTCGATAATATTAAGAATAAACGCTTTCAAATACTTCGTCCGATTGATACTAATGTCGAGCAGCGTGTTGACAAAATGGTAAATATTCGTCATTGGACACAAATAGGACAACCGTTCTTAGTTGTGCCGAATCCAGACCCAAAATATTGGTCTGTTCTAGTACGTTTACCATCATCAGATAAATTATATAAAACTGTGGAAGCACAAATGAAAAATATAGGAAATGTAACAATCATATCGATTGAACAGATAAAGAATCCACTTTTGGAAGATCAATATGAAGCAATGAAAAAAATTATTGCTAAACAATGTACAGGATTCGATCCGAATGAACGTGAACTATTTCATGGTACAAGTGGAGAAGCAATCGATGGTATACGAGATAACGGTTTTGATGATCGCTATTTCAGTACAGGTGGCAATTGGGGTAAGAAATTGGAAGCACAATAGATGTATTACACCTAGAAAGTTTGTTTTCTTTTGAATAATTTGATCATATCGGTGAACAGTTGTAACATAACTTGCTGCCTAATGAGAGAGCCTTTCGAAATATATAATCGTTGTCGAACTGAGACTGGACTCAGATAATATGCCTTTGGAAATATCTCTAGGTTAAAACGATGTCTTTCTCTAGATATTCCATACAGAAATATGAATTATTTAACAAGCCAATTTTTGTTCCCTTTTTCAAAATCTCAGCCAAAATGCCTATAAATGATTAACATTCATGACTGATCATTATTTGTTTGGCTAAGATTCGTAGAAAATTACGCGATAAAATTGACTCTTTGGAACACTCGGATCTCTACATAGTGAATGAGTTTCACGTTACACTCACTCACCAAGTATTGTGTATATTGATAACCTCTTTATTCGATTGGCTCTTCTACTTTACTTTTCTGTCCAATAACTTCTTCCATTCTTCTTATGGCTCTCTCTAATACCGAATCTCAGAATTAGATTCTTTTGATCTTAACTAATACAAAAGTTTTCACGAAGTATTTGTAAAGACATGAACATTTGGCTCATTAAAAGTAATGTTCTCAATGATTCGACTATCTGTTTTAATGGTAGATGACGGTGAGAATCAAGATAACGTGTTTACTCTCTAAATGCTTGAGCAGATACTTGGAATCAGACACCAACATGTGAAGTGTGATTGTGCCGGGTATGAGTAGTCGATGCACGTTGAATGGTTTCAGGTTGTCAGTATAGTCTGATTCGATGTTTATGAAGTTTTCTCCTTTTTTTTGCCCACTTTTCCAATGTTGATGATAAAAATACGGAAGAAAAAAGTGAGTCTAGATCAGGACCCGTAGCTGTCAGAAGACAGTTTATGAGTATTGGTGTAAAACTAATGGTTGCTCCTCAATGTTTACGGTGATTCTAAGAAATTCCCGATTTTAAGTGAAGCAGCAGTCTTCTAGCACTTATTCAAATTGGATATTTGTGAAGATAATTCTTCGATGCTTTTAAAAGTCGTGTTTATGGTGTTTATATAAATTACAAGTATCCTAATTCGCTTAGCATTTAGCTGAGAATTTGAAAACAGATTTTTATACACCAAAACTTATCGAAAATGTGTCTTTTATATTTTTCTTATGTTAGACTATGAACAGCTTATATTTTAGATTTACGAGATTAATGTTTGTTACTCCTCTCACTATGAGGGTTTGTGTAGGTGTTGTGTCTTTTACAAATATTCTGTTTTGAAGTAGTCGATATATTCATGTCACATACTGAAACGTATTGATTTAATTTAGCTGTATTAACCCATTTTGAAAAGCACAAATACTAATGTAAATAAACTCTATCAATAATGAATAGAATCGATTGTTTCTAAATAATGCTATGTATGTAGAGAGTATCTCAATATACGTCATTTCTTACTAATATCTGTGACAAACAAGTATATTCTATGGGAAAAACTTTGTACACATTGTTCAGTGTGATTTTAAACCTTTACATTTACACTGTTAATTGTCTAGTTTTCGGCTATTTCTGTAGAAGTTACTCGTTTTTTTCCTGAAAATATTGCAGCTCAGATTAGGCACAAAGTTATTCTGAAGTGCTGGGAAAAAGGCATATATATATATAATGCTGAAAATCAGATGATCAGAAGTTGTAAATATATTTTCGAACGACTCAAAAAGTTGTTGCTCGATTCAGCAACTTTTTATACACAAATTCTGTGTTATATTTATTTGTTATTCACAAAAACGAGGACGAAAAATAGAACTTCATAAACATACCAATACCTTTGTCGTCATTATCTATATCTGTATCATTTGTGTGTTAATCTATTCGCTTCTTGACGGACGACGATGCTTTTGAAGAGCTGCTTTAACCATCGATACATTTCGATGTTTTCAACACAAATTAAATTCCTTTTAAGAATACACATTTGTCTAGCTTTGCTGTGTATAATCTAGTTATTCTAGCTGAGAGTAATGTCTTACTCATTAAAAACCAGCCTCTCGAAACTTTTATTCAGTATGGGACTATTCTATTCGTTACAGGATCGAAACTAAAAACAATGGTTATCAGCGCAGCCCTAACAAGGTTGAAATGTCTGTTTCACATATCAATGCAATACTAGACAAGAGGGAATGGTGTGTTTTGATTGTATGATTCTGAAAGTCGAACGAAACTGAAAATTTCAAAAATCTAAATATAATTCTTTAGACCAAGATTCACCATTCTTCCTTTGTATTAAGAATGAAGCGTATAGATAGTAATAGGAAAGACAAATAAAGAATAGGAAAGTCAAAAATAATCAATCTGTCCCATGAAAAACGCCTATTGATCGAGTGAATTCTTTTTTTGACTTGCTTAGATGAGAAAGAGATGTGATTAGAAAATCTATATTTCAACAGAACTATGTTTAAAGAACTGTTATTTGTTAGATAAGGTGCAGAGGCCCTTCGAGCTCATCTTAAAACTTTAACTATTTCATAACGACCTTCGCATTAGGCGAATCTCATTAGTGTATAATAAAAGTTGCAGGATTTTTTGAATTAGTGATGGTCGTACTAATACTTTTCTTTTTGAACATTTAGGTCGTGGTGCATATTTTGCTGATGATCCTAAGAAATCACATGGGTATACGGGGGCTCATCCACCTGGTAGCACACGTGTTATGTTTTACGCTAAAGTTTCGTTAGGTAACGAGTCGAAACAAGCATCGACTAATCAAAAGTTGGTTGCGGCACCACTGGGATTTCATTCAGTCGTAGGAACATTGGCAGGATTCAATGAATATATTGTTTATCGATATGGTCAAGCTTTGCCATACTTGAAAATCACTTATAAAGCATGATTATAGACAATCAGAATTGTTATGTTACAGAACTGCGATTCTTAACTAATACTTATTTGAATGATATTTTTAAAACAAGAAATACTTTCTATTTAGTTAGTTTACTAACCAAGTGTGTATTTTTTTTAATAAAATTTACGTTTAATTTGTTTGATCATTATAAAACAAGTAACGTTCATCAACATTCAATGTTGATTCATTGGATCCTAGACTGACGAAATGATGACAAAGATGTCCTTATAATTTTACATAAAAATGAATTCTGTACAATGATGACTACAGGAGGATTTATCAATATTTGTAACATGTTTTATGTCACATACCAGAGATATATTCAAACAGTTGACATAAAATATTGAAAGGCGCTAATGTATATAAAAAACTTATGCTTTAATTGATTATAACGAGTAAAAACTCTGATTTATGCCAAAGACCTCTTTCCATATTAGGAGTCTCCTCCAGACAGGATAACGTGAAAGTTGCCTTAAAAGCTCCTCTAATTTTAAAAACTTTTTGAAAACTTTTATTGATATTTTCATCAAAACATTTTGAAAATTCGCGATCTTAAGATGAGAATATGTTCAATTTCCTTACTTGTCAGCATAAAAATCTTGAAATCTCTTAGAAAGTTGTTTAAAACACTCTCAAAAACCCTAAACACACTTCAAATCCTTTGAAATCTTTTACTATCAAAAACTGTTGAAAATTTTAGAACCTAATTAGAGTCCCCTCCGAAACTTTCCGATGATGGATGAATTAGAAACTCCTGGGAGCTTTTCAACTGGATGGGGGTTTAATAATGGTCATTTCTATCTCAGCCATAGCCAAGTATAACACAGACATGCTCATTTGTGCCATATGGATGGCCAAATGTGAAATAGAATGGGTTGAGCGTTCCATGGGAATGGTGAATTGAGCCACAAACATAGTCATTTGTATCTTGATAATGGCTAATTGTGGGTGTGGGGTGTGGGTGTGGTTGTGGGTGGGTGTGGGTGTGGCTGGTGGTATGGGTGTGGGTGGGTGTGTGGGTGTGGATACCATTGGAGATGTGACAACCACACACCCACACCCACACCCACCC
>CAJNOL010002216.1:0-21914 GCA_905250125.1 Rotaria sordida | reverse complement strand
TCCTCTCTACCTATTCTTACTCTACGCAGCTTGGTAACTAAATTAGACCATTGTGTCATAGTACTCGATATCATGAATGAAAATACCAAAACCCAAAACCCAACACCAAATCCAAATCTACTCAAATTCCGAAACACCTAAATCCAAAACCACCCAAAATTCAAAAGCTTTGGGTTAGATTTGATATTGATACATCCCTAGTCAGCATCGTTACATTGATCACAGCCATCCAGTGATTGTTAGAAAAGATCCCTTGATATTCTTATGTCAGTTATTTTCTAGTTGACTATTCAATTCACGAAACCCGGCGCAATCAAAATAGCAAATGACTTCTCTATTATCATTATTAGCACTTTCTGTTTGTTTCTTCGCGTCTTCACATGCTGTGACCGTGGTTCCATTAGCTGGGAATGATTGGGTAATAAGCAACAATCAATCTCTTTCTGCACAGGGACAGGTACCTGGCACCATACATACCATTCTTTTTGCCGCCAAACTTATTCCGGATCCTTATTTCGGTTACAATGATGTTAACCTACGCTATTTGGTATACAGCTCATGGACATTTTGGAAGAAGTTTTCTTTGACCGTTGATTTTCTATCGTTGACCCAATTTACAATTCATTTTGACCAGATTGACACAGTAGCAAATATAACCCTCAATGGTTGTTTTATTGGTCGAACAAACAGTATGTTCATACTGTACTCGTTTAATGTAACAAGTTCATGTCTACAATCAAATAATGAACTTCGAATTGACTTTGAATCGCCAGTAATATATGCAGCAGATCAAGCAAAAGCATACAATGAAACAGTTCTGCCAGAATGTCCGTTAGCTGTGCAGCACGGTGAATGTCATATTCAGTTTATTCGAAAGGAAATATGCTCATTCAGTTGGGATTGGGTAAGAAAACAGTCGTCGAAATGATTGAAATAATACTACTGTTGAGAATTGTTCCATTTTGGGACTTTCTAAAGAACAATTCAAAGTTTTAATAAATACAGGGATCTTTTCAGGTCTTCAGTAGTAATAGTAATTCATCGACTATCAATCCTGCTCAATACAACATTCACCTTCAATTTTCTCTTCTCCTTCTAGGGTCCAGCATTTGCTCCTATCGGCATCCCCGGTAATCTCTACCTCCAGGGCACACATTCCACCGAAATAGTTATTACATTGGAAAGTGTCAATGTGGCTTCTTATCAGAAATCTGTCAATCAATGGCGAGTGGATGTGCTGCTTAGTAGTAGCAACGATCCTTTTGTCAGCGAACTAAACTTCGTCTTAGAGAATACTTCGTTCACGTATCAGTCGAATATTACATTCAATCAGCACGTCTCCTTGTCACTTTGGATTCCCAATGACACTGTTCAACTGTGGTGGCCCAATGGGTATGGAGATCAAACACTGTACACACTATCTGTCTACAACCAAGGTGAACTAATTGGATCACGTTTGATCGGCTTTCGAACAGTTGAACTTGTTCAACACTCTTACGGGCCGAACATCAAAGGACTGTCGTTTTACTTCGTCATTAATGGTCGGTCAATATTTATTAAAGGAACTAATTGGGTTCCACCTGATGCATTTCGCGAACGAGTGCCAGACAAAAGACTCGAACAACTACTTCGCTCAGCTCAATTGGCTAATATGAATATCCTACGTATATCGGGTGTTGACTTCTATGAAAGTGATTCATTCTACGAAATGAATGACCGTTTAGGCATCATGGTGTGGCATGATCTCATGTTCGCTAATACTCTGTAATATTTTGCTTGTAAAAATCCTTTCTCTCTTCTATTTTTCTATTCTGTTTAGGTACCCAATGGATGAATCTTTTCTAATGCTTGCGCGTAATGAAGTACTCTATCAAATGAAACGACTTCAGTCACATCCATCGCTTGTTATGATCAGTGCAAACAATGAAATTGAGGTAGCACTTGCTCAAAATTGGTTTAAAATACCAGCAGATCGAATGGACAAAGCGAAACATGATTATCGAAAACTTTATTTGGATGTCATTATGAAGGCTATACAAGAAGTAGACAAAGGTAATAATCGACTATTCGTTGTCTCATCGCCTAGCAATGGTCTGGAATCAGTGAATGAAAATTACACCGCTAGAAATCCTCAAGATCCACTCTATGGTAAGTTGAGCAGAAGTCGTTTTTTACTTGGTTCATTGATAACGAACTGTTCTAGGCGATGTGCACTTCTATGAATATACTAATGATACATGGGATCCAAACACGTATCCCATTCCTCGTTTTATGTCAGAAACGGGCCTTCAATCACTACCTAGTCTAGATTCATGGTATCAAGTGACACACAATATCAGTGATTTGCAGTATGGTAGCGCTTTTTACCAGCATCGAGAGCATTCTCCCAACAAAATCAACGATCTATTGTAAATTCACCGTACATTGTCGGAGAACTTTCCTCTCAATAATGCTTTGTTCTTTTCAGAAATCAAATTAAAAGCAATCTACCATTACCGGTGACGAGTAATCCGTTACAGGAATTCGTTCATATGATCTATTTGAGTCAAATCAATCAAGCGATGACATTGAAAAGTATTAATGATGTGTGTAGAATTCATTCCTCTATTGATATGATTGATCCAAAGACAAGTGAAGGGTAAATAGGTTTCTACTGATATTATTATCAGTTCTTTTTACGGCATTTGAGGTTGTTTGTTTATTCATTCTAGTCATACGATGGGCTTCATGTATTGGCAAATCAATGATATTTGGCAAGCACCCACCTGGGCAACGATTGAATATGGATTGAAATGGAAAATGGGTCATTACTATGTTCAACGTATGTTTGAACCTGTCTATCTAGTACCCATTCTCGCACCATACCTCGCCAAAGTGACCGATGAAAATGCTCGCATTTCTGTCTATCTGGTTAACGAACTCCTCAATGGTACAAGTGGTCGGACGATGTGTTCATTTTTCTCACTCGATACATTTGCTGTTCGATCATCAGTTGCATTTGATGTTTCCATCAACGCACCTGATGTGAAACACATCGTTGATCTTCCGTATACAACAGTGATGAAAAGCGCTGGTTGCTCCAACGGTAGTCAATGTCTCTTTCACTGTACTTACAACAGCACGCAAGAGGATATTGGACACACTCTGTTCTTCACACAACCGAAAAACTATCAACTCTACCAACCAAACCTTCGCATTGAAAATGTTCAGCAAGTGTCACCAACAGAAGTGAGCATCACAATCACAGCCACACGACCAGCGCTCTTTGTCTGGCTTGATGTGTCGATTGATACTAGTGGCTATTTTTCACGCAATGGCTTCCATATGTTCGAGACAAGAAGAACTGTCAGTTTTCATTCGTGGTCACCAATGAGCAATGGTGTCAGTAGTAATTTAAACGTAACAGTTCGTTCGTTGTTCGATGTAACACAACTCTAATTTCATTTTTTGTGTGACAGTAAAGATTAATGAGAACACGTATTCATTGCTAGATCTGTGAAGCGATCACCTATCTGAAAGGTGAGTTTATTAGATATAATTCCAAGCGACTTACGACGATCGTTTCGTCCTTGCTTAAGGAACTTGACGGTAAAGTTCGGAATTTAGAAATACTGCATAAAATTAAATTGTTTAGCTGAAGTGAGGTTATGGAATCTGAAATAAAAAGTTCTGGTAGACATTGAAACAAAGAAAGGCTTATATTATATAGAAAAGTTCATTCAATGAAACAAAAAATAGAAAATTTCATATGAAATGGTTTTGTTTATTTGTTTTGAAGAAAGGGAGTATTATAATGTTCACATCTTGAGGGTGAGTTTGAAATGATTCAGTCGAAAGAGAAAGCATAAAATGAGTTCATATAGAACTATCTATAATCATTTTATCTATCCACAGAATTATATTTATGTGATCAGTCGAAATATATCCACATGACACGCTCCATTTAGTACGAAAGACTAAACAGAAAGAATCATTTAAGCAGAATGAGAATCGAACCCACATCTTCCAATAACCCGATTGAATTTTCCATTGGCAGCTCTCTGATTCTTTACATCTTTAATCGGATGAGTGTCACTTTCAGAATGATTTCTTCCCGTAAATTCTACTGAAAATCTCGGGTAAAAATCTTTATCACAGTGTTGGGTGTGGGTGTGGGTGTTGGTGTGGATGCTGGTGTAACTTGAACTAAGAACATCACAAAAACACTCACACCCACACCCACACCCACACCCACACCCACCCACACCCCACACCCACACACACCCACACCCACCCTGGACCTAATTGATAATATAAGCAAAAAATCAGAAAAAGTTTCTCTTTTGAAATTCCAAGGAAGACTATCCTCTTATGTTTGGAACTTTTCAATATACAATTATTTCTTCTTATTCTATTGAGTGTATTTCTTCTACGAAGTTTAATTAGCCAGAATCCTGAAAATTCAAAAAGCGAGAATTTTACAGGATTGTTATTAGGTTGAATAGCTGTAATCAAATGAAAACGTTCAAATTATCATTTTGCACCCAATACCATCCACTAAATATTCGATAAAAAAAAACATGTTCGCTGTTTCGATTTGATTACACTACTTCACGTAATACTTTGTGGCGGTTCTAAATTAATTTTTGAGTATGAGCATATTGGTCACTGACAGAAGTTCATATGTAAATTCACACATACACTACGTACTAATGCGGGTGGGGTGTGAGTGTGGGTGTGCGTGTGCGTGTGCGTTTGGGTGTGGGTGGGTGTACCCTGCGAGGAGACCAACACCCACACCCACATCCAGACCCTTCTATATTGTGACACAAGTTGATTGATTTCAGTAAGTGTACTCGAATTTATTTGAAACGAGGTTAGATTGAATTGAAACATACAATCGTTTGAAACATTGACAACTACTTTGTAACACTCTAGATTGAATGGATTTTATACATAATAATGTACAATTCTACTTGTCATTTCTTCTTATATTGTGTATATAAGCCATTATGGATGCTTTAGAATATGTACATTAATTACGGTCATTGTATAATGATTTATATGTTCCAGTAAAAAGAAAAAACAAACTCTAATTGAAGAAATAAATCTTAATGAATAAAAATAATTTTTGTTTGATGAAATTATATTGATGATGTATGCTTAAAAGGCTTTCGTATCAGAAGGTCAAATAATTAAATCACCCCTTTGGTTTTAATGAAGTGTCATGGTAAGATTCACTGTCATTGTTATTCTACCTAATAATATATGCTTGTGAGCTCCACTTACTTGCATTAATCTTTGACGCATTCTAATGAATGTTATTTAATATAGGAAACAAAATCTAGATTAAAAATGAAATGCCTTTAAAAAGTCTAACACATGAATTAAATGATACTGCATCTTGTTTATTCTCAATTCTTTTCTTCTTCAATTCACTACATAATTAAAAGAAAAGATTTTTTCTTGATCTGAATTTTCCTCTTTATATTTCGTTGATATTTCAAAATATCTGGACCTCAATATGGAATGCAATGCATTTCTTTTGCATCACTATGCTATATGAATCAACGGGAAATAGTGAAATATGAATCATAATTATTTTACGCACTTCGATATAACTTTCAAATAAAGACTATTTTCAGAAAATTATTCAAATATTGATTTCAAACACTAACCTATGCATCTCAAACATGAAAACTTTATTTTTCTAACTATCTTTGTTTACTCTAAACAAGTCACTTTGCATAAAATATGTTTTTATGATGGTATTTTCTTTTTCATCATTATTACTCTTATGACGTTCTTAATTGAAAATTGATCTATGTAACATTTACATGAAGATTAGATAAAATTACAGAATTTCGGTGTTTCTTACATCATCACTATTTATATTAATTAAATTTATCAAGAGATATAACAACGTATTTCATTTTTCTTCATCTTCTGAAATAGATCCGTCTATGGTAGACATTAGATTTTTTTTGTGACAAGCTGATATTTCTATATTTCAAATTCCAGTATTTTATTAAAATTTGTTTTCAGTATTCTGTTATATATCTATTTATAAACCTATGATGAAATCTGTCACTTCTTTCGTATAAACAGACGTCAATGTATCTCCACATAGTAAATATACAACTTATCAAGATTACTTTTCGCAATTGACATACATTTTTGAAGAAAATAGCGAGCGTAAGTTTAAAAGCGAGTTTTTACGGTTCCTTTCATCCCATTACAGAGATTAACAATCCATTACTGATTAGAAAAAAAAGATAATTATATTAAATCATTAAAAAAAATGAAAACAAAACAAATAATAGTGTAAATGTGAAAGTGAGTGACGAAGAAACTAATAAATAACTTTTGAAAGTGTGGAAATAAATAAGGCAGATTTTTTCTCTAATGATCAATTCGTTTCAAAGAACAAGTATAATCTTTAAGAAAGTTTTCATTTTACAAATTTTAATTGGTTTACCCAGGTTAGAATGAAATACATAAGTTGCGCTGATAAGGTTTTTTTTTTACACATTTAGATTTTAAAACAAGAAGGAAACGGAAGGACTAAGAGAATTTATTCATTCTCATAAAAATGCCTACAGAACTACCAACATTGCTTGCCAGTGCCGGACTACAATTAATTCGTTATGGTTATTCGTCATGGCTCATATTTGGTGTTCCAGGCTGTTTACTCAATATTATTATTTTGTCACGACGACAATTTCGCATAACATCATGCTGCAATTGTAAGTATCATTTGAGGGGTACACAAATACAGTTACATTTTGTAATGCTTCAACTCAGAGAGTTTCCTCTATACATGTGTCACATATATTCTTGTAACGTCATGTGGATATATTCGTACACGCAGCGAAGTTTTTCGGGAGTACATATATTTTCCTGAAATCATTAGAAATCATTATATGACGTTATGAAACGTTACATTGTATTTTGAGGAATTGTATACATTATTTAGATTTCCTTATGTTTTCCCATTACAAAATGTATTTCTATTAGCTTACCTATATTATTAATATATCACAATAAGAATCAATTTTATCGGTGAACTATTTTTTTTAAATGACTGTTCTACTGATTGTTGAAATCAGTATCGATTTTTGGATTAACGATATAATTTTCCAAGGATAGTTATCTTTTCAATATGGGATATGCTTTCGAATTTTTCAATTAAAGTCTTGTTTCTTAGTAAATAATTATAATCTTCAAACATATTCTTTGATGAAGATATTTGAAAAATGTTAAATCATAAATTTCTTGTTTTCTATAGACTTATTGGCAGCTTCAGTAGTTTTATTAATACTTATATGTTTTGGTTCTGCTGCAAATCTCTATGCACTTGATCATCCCGATCCGATGACAACAATACATGCTTTTTGCAAGTCACGTCCCTATATAGTGCAATCAACTGTCATGATGGGACGTTGGTTAGTAGCTATTGCTTGTATCGATCGATATGCATTAACTTCAAGAAGTTCTCGCATACGAAAATTTGCTCAAGTACACATTGCACGTTATACGATTGCATACACGATTGTTGTTTGGCTTATCTTACCCATTCATATGATTATATATTATGAGATAAACTCAGTGGCTAATATTTGTACCCTTTCATATAGCGGATCAATAGCATTCTATCATAGTATCTATACTATAACTATGGGTGGTATTCTTCCGGCAACAATCATGATTACAACTGCAATACTCATTCGATATAATCTTGCAATGAAACGAAATCTCTGTGGAAAACAGACCAATCCTAATAATGCCACTGCTCGATCGAATACTAATTCAAGTGCTCAACGTATTCGTGATCAACAAGCATTAATCATGTTGTTTGTACAAGTCACTTTCTATTGTATTGTTCAAATACCTCAATTCGTTCGAACAATGTACGGAGCTATAGCCAACAATGTATCAAATAAGTCAGCCGATCGTTTGGCTATTGAAAAATTTGCATTTACTGCAACAGAAATGTGTGCTTATCTGTTTCCTGTGTCATCATTTTACTTATACGTATTAGTGTCACGTGCATTTCGACATGAATTATATGCTATTGTAAGCACATTGATAAATAAGTGTTTCGATCGTCGCAATATTCGCATTAGACCAATCACAATTATGCAAAATGCTACTAGAGAACGTAAAGACAAGCATATGGCTTCTTAAGCATTATCTCATTAACCAAAAGTGACTATCCAGCAACAAAGCGCGCTTTCCACAGTCAAGACTGACTTAGAAATCAAATAGAGTGTCATGACATTTGCTTTACATTAATTTTCTTCTTGTTTATTTGTCTTCATTTTTTTGGTTACGTTAGTGACGCTTTCATCGTATCAATTAATCATCCATTGCTTCTTTTGTGTGTATCTATGACACATATATAGAATAAATAGAGGTTTACCTTGCTTGTAAACATTTTTTATTGATTTGTAAATGAACTATCAATTGTTCTATATCAAGAAAGCTGTAAGTTGCTGGCAATTCGAATTTGAAGCCAAATTGTTTTTTTTGAATAAGTCTAGTATGATTGAATAGAACTCGTCGAATTGCTCATAAAAGTAAGATTTTTTATTTTTCTAGACTACTTTTTCTATTGAAAATGAAATCGAAAAAAATATTTGACACTAAAATTGATATATTTCTGATACATGGAAAATTCAGCTACATTTTCGTGTATTTAGCGTTGCTTTTGTCTTTCCAAAGTATTTTATTTGTAATTGTTAATCAGACTACATGATAAAAGAAACAATTTTAACCTGCTCTGTAAGATAAAATGACTAGGCAGTAAAGCATTTCATGAGATAGATCTGACAATATTCGGAGGATTACCTTCTAAATATGTCAACTAACCAAAGATAGTTATTTCAACGATTCATTTTACTCTTTTATTACCAGCATCTATCGACAAAAAAAAGCTATGTTTGGTTTTTGAACTAGCTCTTTTATTCGTTGAGAAACGAAACATTGTCATACATGATCTATTAACTCTCGGAAGCTGTCGTAATTTCGTCATACAAAGTATGGCATGTGGGTTTGGTCGAACTCGCATATAAATGGGATGTGGGTGTGCGTATGAATGAATGGAAGACTAGTACACACCCAAATCCATCCACACCCACACCCTTCGATATATCAGGTTCAGGGGTGCGGGTGTGGGTGTGGGTGTGGGTGTGAGTGTGGGTGTGAGTGTGGATATGTATTATTTAGGAATAGCACACTCGTACCCGCGGACCCACCTTCAAACACACCCACTCACTCATACTCACACCCTCCACCCACACTCACACCCACAGCCATACACCCACACCCACACTCTTACATACCTAGTGAAGTATGTTTATACTACATCATTATCTACGTTCTGGTAAGATTTGATTTAAATAAATGGGTCAGTGAACGATCACCACGGGAGTGTTAAACTCCACAGTATTGAGTAATACAAAACAAAGAAGGAAAATATGAATGGACATGAGTATAGGAATGTGTCGATATGGTCTTGTCACGAACCACGCCTACATCTTCACTCAAGCACTTTCGTGCTCATCTTTCCTCGTGCTGATCATTCCTGTTCCCCCCACACCCACACCCTTGTAAAACTCAATACAAGGTTTTCAGGGACCAGAAATCGACCGGCATCATCAGTTACTGATAGTGTTCAAACCAATTCTTTCCATCAGAAAGTGACTTATAGTGACTCGAAGACTGAACGTGTCACTGGCATAGCTCCAATTGCTGTTCCATATATCGATGCATAGAGTGAGAAAACTACTACGAAAATTTTTCAAAGCTAATTATATCACTCGAGTTCTTGGTTCCGAATACCTTCGGTCAAACTTTATAAAAATAAATTATTTCCTTAAAAAAAGACTTTTTTAAGTAAAAAAATTCATTTGAAAATTTTCGAAAACTAATGATACTATTCGATTCCTCAACCCCGAAAACCTTTGATCAAATTTTAAGTTTTTCTAAGCCCATGGTTTTTTTACCTTTGAACTTGTCACAAGCATACAAATGCATGTAATTTTTTTCATATGACCCTCCCTACAGTCGAGGAAATAAGATTTCGTTAATCAGATGCTCCCATCTGCTAATTGTAACTATGAATTTCATGTGATATTAAAATGAATACTGAGATTTATAGGAGAATCTGAAAAAACACAAGTCTGGGAAACTGCTGCTCACAAATTATAATATCCATAAAATACTGAATATGGCTTTATGTAAGAAAGTTTGCGAATAAAATGCTTGTAAACTGTCTTTAACCGACTTTGACGATGTCTTGATAACGATAGATATCAATTTGAGCACGAAAGTTAACTTTTGTCTTGGACATGGGTTCATATATGGATCACTGCAATGCCTTTTATCAAATTTATTTACATTGTGTGTAGTTATAGTCGAAAACTTATTCATAAATGATTCTGTATAGCATAACATATTGAGATCTTCTCTATTGATGTACTGCTATCTTTATCTAAATAGTCTTTTTCGAATTATTCGTATTCAATTTCAAAAGAGATATTTTATTGGAATATTTAATAGAATTAGTATAAATTGTTCTGTATCTGTGAATGATGTTGATAATTGCCTGACAATATGTAGTATGATAATAGAAATAATTGATAACATAATTGTTAGTTAGAAATTCTTGCATATATGAAGTTTGATTAGAGATGAATATGAATTTTGTTTTCTTTCAAAAACAAACAAAGAATACCAGGTAATATCTTGATCAAATGATAAATTATAAATAAGACAAGAACATCAGTCGAAAATTATTTTCATAATTTTAAAAAATCTGATACATTTGAAAGATATAGAATTCTTTGATGAAAAAATTGAATTTGAACAAAAAATTACTTTATTTTTTTTTGTCGAATAATATCTATCGAGAGATTTTTAATCAGTGAATATTAAAAATATTTATTTGATAATTATTAAAAAAAAAAAAAGGAAATGCATCACTTATGAACGGTGTCAAATAATAGATTCACTGTTTACTAACGATAAAACTGAAAAAAATTGATAAGATTATTATTTAAAAAAACAAAAAATAGATTTGAAATCTATCGTTTGAATAAAAATTTTCGTGAAGAACACCATGAAAAACATCCAAAATTTCTTCTTTGTTCAATTTGAACTTGTTTCGATATCTAAAATAAAATAAATATTATTAAAATAAATAAAATAAACATAAAAACTAACATTCGGTAATCCAATCCAAAGTCTAATAGAATTATTATCAATTGTAAATGTAAAATTTGAATGATCTAAAATATTTTCTATTGATTTTTGATTAATTATTATATTTGATGTATCATAATAAAAAATAACAATTGATAAAGATTTTGAAAATATATTTAAGATTTTTTCAATATCTTTATTAGATTTAATTTTAATTCGTAAACGTTCAATTTGAGGAAATAATTTATTTAATTTTTCAATTAATGAAAATGATTTATAATCTCTTGTTAATTCAATTGAACGAACTTGTTTAATAAAAATTTCTTGTTCATATTGATTAAGTGATAATGGAATATCATAAAATTGAATAGAAATTAAATTTTTCATTTTATTAATAAGATCAATTAATATATTAGATGAAAAATCTATTTTTGATGAAACAAATATTAAACGTTCTATTCGATTTAAATCTATTATTAATTCTAAATTTATTGTTAATGGATCATCAATAAGCCAAAGTTCTTTTACATTTAAAAATTGATATTCTGTTTGTTCCCATACAGCTAGTGCATTTATATGATCATAAAAAATCGATTTATTCAATGTTGTACAATGAAATGGTGGACGAAAATTTGAATCAGCTGATTCACATGAAAATCGTGGAACTGAATAAATTAATTTTTGATTCCATTCTATTGCAATAAACCAATGTTTTTCATTCAGCCAATATGAACTTGAATATGAATGTAAAATATTTTGAATAGCTATTGCATTAAGAATAATTGTTGATTTTAATTGAAATTTAAAATAAAAAGTTTTTAAACGAGATAATTTTTCTATAATAAATCTTTCCCATTCATGTCCATCACATAAATCAAGATCACTTCGACATTCAACTTCAAAATAAATAAGATATGGAAAACAACATAACAAATCTTTCATATGAATCATATTCATTTGAAATACTATTTATAAAGAAAAAAAAATATCAAAATATTTTTTATTAAATAATGTTAATAATTTACTTGATATATTAAGAACAAGTCGAGTCAGATTTGAAGTTATTCCTTGAATAGTTGCTCTATTTTCTCGTTCAAGACAAATATTTAATGAAATAAGATTTGGAATATGATGAATAATATGTTCTAATTGATTGAATGTACATCGATTAGTTATTGTTAAATATTTAAGTTGATGCATTAATGTTATATTATAAAAAAACCATTCACAAGATATATTTAATCGAATTAATCGAGTAAATAAATTTTTTAATATCGATGAAGGTATTAAATTATTATTTAGTATTGTTAATGATGATAAATTATTAAACTTATCTAAATGATTGATAATTAATTCCATTGATTGATTATTTATATCTTGAAGTGTTAAACATTGTAGAGTTAAATAAAATTCTTCAAGTTTAAATAATGATAAAAATACATCAGATCGATGAGGTGTATCAATTCCATCAGATAATATTAATGATACCATTTTATTTGGTCTAATATGCTGACATATTAAATCAAAATCATATTTTAAAATTGATCGAAAATTAATTTGATAATGATTGTAATTTAAAACAATTGAATTAATATATGTACTTAGTTTTAAAAATCCATGAAGAATATCACATGTTGAAAGATAATCAAATATCATATGAATTATTTCTACGGGAAAAGAATCGAGAAAACAATAACGAACAGACATAATGTGGAACAGTTTACTTTTTTAATCTATAATATGTTAATTACAATAATATTCAACGAACAAAAAAATTACATTTTATAAAGTAAGACTAATATTTTTAATGGTTTTCTATTGTTCAATGGAAAAATAGCATCATATATTCCGTGAAAAAAAGTGACATCTGGAACATATATGTATCCATGTATACTCATAGATTCCTTATACGTCATATCAGGGATGAGCGAGTTCGAATCATGACTCGGACTTGAAAATTTGGGAACGTTAACTCGAGTCAATAATCCAAAAAAGTTTGGTTTACTGGCATAAAAACTTACGATATGTAAGATTAAGTTCTCACTTAATCACAACTTACTTGCTAATGGAATGCATTCCATTTCAAGAATTTTTCGATCTGTGTGTTCATATGTTAGAAGTAACAGTCTAAGCGTTAGGAGTAGCGCTTTAAAGTTAAAGTAAATTTTTTCACAAAAATAATCTTTTTAATGAAAGAAATGCTTCTTTTCCAAAATTTTTTTTTTTGTGAAAAATTCTACTTTAACTTTAATTTTTTTAAAGAATGTTTGCTTTGAATTTAATTTTTATAGTTTAAAACACTTTATTTTAACCGTAACTGCGTTATCAATATATTTGAGGATGTGGATCTGGGTGTGATTGGATGAAATAGAGAACATCCCCACCTGATGCCAAGGAAAATGATGATGCATCAGCAAGTCAAGAAGGTATGAGACTCGATTTATTGTAATAGTAACAAGTGATTCGATTTTGTTTTTGCTTATTACTAGTAGAATGTCTCTGAATAATTCGTCCTCTTTTGTTGAAAGTAGAACTCGACGATTTCAAAAAAACGCTCAGACCCAGAACCGCAGTCCCGGTTAGAAAAATTGAAAAAAAAAACGACTCTAATTTCGAAGCAAGGATGAAGATTTTATTTGTGCATAAATCACAGAATGACAAAGAAATATTGACGATAGCATTCGTCATTAAAATTTTTCAATTCGAACAGTTCCAAATCTGGTTTCGATTATCAGAAACTGTAAAAAATGGTTCCAGTTCCGATTTTTTTTGGAACCGCCGAGCTCTATTTGAGACCCAATTTTATCGATGTGTTCGATCACAGTTTTGTCTTCTATAATCAAGTCTCTCTCACTTCTACTTCTGATTCTGCACTAGATATTTATAAATACACAGTTGAACAAATTATCCGTTCATTGAGAAAAGATTCGTCGAACAATACGACTATAAAGAATTCAACGAGTAGTTTATATTCTTCTTGAAGAGAGTTTTCCAGTATTTCTGCCAAAAAAATAAAAAACCAATAAAAAGAATTTGAGCAAATTCCAAACGTTGTTAGTTCCCTAGTGAAGGTACTCATAGGCGAGTACTCAAAAAGTACTCACGCTAGAAAATGTCACGAGTACTCATGAGTACTCATAGGTTTTGAGTACTCAACAGCCGTACTCATGCTAGAATCTGACTATCTGAGTACGACGATCGAGTACTCGCTGTGTAATATTGAGTATTTTGTGAGTACTCCTATCTAGTTTCTGTGTACTCTGCTGGCCTGTGTAAAATACTCATAAGCATATCTTTTGGTTAGTACCGTTGTACTACATCAATTTTTATTTAATATTAGAATATTACAAAAGCCACAACCACACACAATGAAAATTTGAGTAAAATGGTCGAAATGAGAACTACAACTTTGACATCAGCTTCACATATTTTAGCATAAAGAATATGGTCATAGCAATCTTCATCATTAGTGAAGAAAGTTAAATTTTTTCTTTGTTTTTCTACAATAAAAATACAATTTTATTTATTCTTTTCTTTTCTCTTTCAAAAAATAAATAAAATCGTATTTCATTATGTAAAAAAAAAGAAAACAGTTAACTATTTTCTCTAATAATGAAAATTTCTTTAGCTATATCTTGAATACAGAGTACAATACAACACGAATTAAGGACAGTAAAATACAGTGAAGGAGGAAAAAAATAAATTAATCACCGATAATGAGAGATGTGATAGTAAATAAACGTACAGTATTGCTTGTTATACAAAAAACTTAAACAGGTATTTTTACATTCGTAACTATCTACATTTATGTGGGAATCTACAAAAAAATAAACACAGAATAAAATTGTTTGTTGGTAGTTTATTCACACATCTTCTTGTTTTAAAACTGCGACCGATTTATAATAAAAGTCATTGGTCGTCTTCCTTTTCATAGCATTTGATAGTCAATCTGAAAAACTATATTTTAATGGAAGATTTTTTTAATCTAAATTTAGGAAATAAAATTAAAGCGAATCTACGTTGATATGTTTAAAAAAATTCAATCTCACCTAAGTTAACAAATGAGAACGAAAAATCATTTTTTTTTCTTTCTGAACATCACCATTTATCTTAGTCGTGTAGATGATTCATCAAAAGGAATAGAGGATCGAATAAATAAGTCAATGAAATAATTTTTCTCGGGTTTTCATTTTACTGCATCATTTTGCTTTATTATATAATCTCAATTTATTTTTCTATATACTAGTGCATAAGTGTCTTGTTAAATGGTCTGCGAAAAAAAGACTATGAGTACTACACTGAGTACTGATATATCTGCCTTTGAGTAAATTTCCAAAGAAAAACTCGTATGAGTACTCATTAGAGTACACGAAGAGTATACATACACATCAAAATCGTCGAGTACTCGTGCGAGTAATATGAGTACTCATGCTGGAAAGTCGTACTCGCTTGATGAGTATTTTCACTAGGGAATTGTCAATAATATTTTTAAGGCTGTCACGTATGTACAGATACGAGTCGATCGATAAGCGTTTGAATAATTTTCATCTCTTTCGGAAGATATTTTATGATTGAAATGTCCCATATCCCGTAGGACGAAAAATTTTCTGTAGATGTCCGCTCCCATAAGATATGGGACTCAAAAATTTTAGGTTCCAACTCAAAGAGCAAGTTTGAATATTTTATCCCATACGACGGGTGGGTGTGGGTGTGAGTGTGGGTGTGGGTGGGTGTGGGTGTGTGGGTGTGGGTGTGAGTGTGCGGGTGTGGGTGTGGGTGTGTGGGTGTGGGTGTGAGTGTGGGGGTGGCAGGTGTGTGTGTGGGTGTGCTTATTTTCTCTACAAGCTAACCTACATCCACACCCACAAAGTCAATTCGGATATCAACGTCGACCAGCTAAAGATGATTTTATGTAAAAACAATAAAATTAATTGAATTTTTAAAATTTGAAAATTCATTATTTTATTTTTAGGATAATTTTTTTTGATTGTCAATCATTAGAAATGTTTGGTATAAATCAATCAATATTAATTGAACACAATTTGATAGAAAAAAAGAAAACTTTTTACATTTGGAATTTGAAAGTAATCCAATTAAGGCAAATGTTGATTATAGAATTCATGGTTTATCACAATCTTTAATTATTTATTATGATTATTGTGATATAGTGACATTACTATATCTTATCATTTTTTCTTTTCGTTCTTATATCTCTTCTTTCTGTGATCTCATTTTCTTTTGTTTCTTTCGATCGCAGTCAAAGTTTATAAACAATTAAAATTGACCTCGATCTTGTTCTATTGCGTATTTATATATTGTCCTTACGCAATATATCCTTTTTGTTATTTTCAAATAAACATTCATTCATCCTTCTACGTCATTTAGTTACACACTTCTATATTTCTCTGTCTCTTCTCTTCCTTGGAGATACGACAATTATAAAACAATTAATCAATTAATTCAATGTTTTCTTCTTGATCGTCATCATGATTTAGAAGGATAAAAAAATAATTCTTTTTAAATAAAATTAATTTTTTTTTATTTTTAATTTAGAATAAAAGAAGCTGCTTATTTAATTTATACTGATATTAAACTACCATGGACAAAATTAACGCGACACGTATTTTTGATAGATATTTTCATTAATGGTCAATCATGTCAAATATGAGCTTATCAAAAATTTTTTTCGTCTATAGGGATTTGTAGAGCTCGTTTCGCAGATCATTTTAGTAAAAAAGATATCCAGATTTACCTGATAAATAACGGATCTTGGCTCAGAATACTCAAAAATATCACCTATTACTCAGCAATGGTCACGAACAGTGGTAAGTTTTGAGTATTTTGACTCTAATGGCCATTATTTATTGGGTAAATTTCAATATTTTTTTTAATCAAAATGACCAGCGAAACGAGCTCTGCAAAGTCCTATAGACGAAAAAATTTTCTGAAAAGCTCATATTTGACATGATTGACCACTAATGAAAATATCTATCAAAAATACGTGTCGCGTTAATTTTGTCCATGGTAGAAACATCAAACACAATTTTTATTAAATGAAAATCTTAAAAAAATTCAAGATTTCGATATTAATTTAGAATTCCAATCAATTTATTTTATTTTATCTGAATATCAATCAATTTAACAGTTCAGTATTTCTTTTCTTTTTTCTTTTTAATAATTTATTTTTTAATTTAGAACAACATCATCAATGATTTGTTTAGATTTGGGACATTTAACGTTTAAAGGTGGAAAAATAAATATTTTAAATTTAGAAGAAAATTATTCAATTTATGTTCCAATTGAAATTCAATTAAGAAAAATTCAATTTCTTTTTTAAACTCAGGATAATATCTTTTCTACATTTTCCATGGATTTCTTATTAAAAACCTTGTTACGAAAAAATGAAAAGGATATCGTTAACGGTTATGATATGATCGTTTTGTATGTACACGTATTCATCTTTGAACACCTACCGGAAAATAAAGTAAAAAAAAATGTTTGATTTTTTTTGAATTTAAACAAAATTTCTTTTCTTTTTATAGACGATACATAACGTAATGGAATATTTTAAAAGAGGTAACAACGATCATTCAATTAGCTTTACAAATCAAAATGAAGCAAAATGCATTAAATTAATTGAAAAAGAAGAAAAGATTGAAATGTTATTTATCGTAAGTATAAATTATTTACAAATTAAAGTATGAAATATGACATAAATTTTAGAATGATCTTCATCCACATCAAAGTCTTGATATTGATATAAAAACTTATGTGGTACCAGTCAAAAATAAATACAAGTAAGATATTTTTCATATTATAAAATAAAATTTTAATTAGTTCTCGTTTTAGATTTCAGAATTGTGAGGATCTCGATGCAAAATTATTAAAATTCTACAACACTAACAAAAAATAATCATCATCTTAAAGTTCATTTTTTATTAAATTATAAAAAGAAGAGAAAAATGAACAGTTGTTGAATATAATTATTGAACATTTGATTTAATTTATCAAATGTAAATCGTTATCGTTATCGATTCAAGAAGAAATAAATGATTTTTCATTTAAATAAAAATAACCAGATAATATCGAATAGTTCAATAGTAATTAAATAACTTTTTGAGGATCAAGAGTGTGGGTGTGGGTGTGGGTCTGAATGTTATCTCCGATCCACACCCACACCCCACACCCTCTTTGATGTTTCAGTGCCGGATCCTTAGCGGATATCATCAGGATCTTGCAAGAATTCGCTTTTTCTCCTGAGAAAACGACCAAATCCTGAAAGAAACGGGCAGCCATGATCTTTCGGGACCCTGCCAAGATTTCAAACAAGATTCTCTAGGATACTGACAGGATTGTCATAGTCTTTTGCTTCAGGATTCTACCACGAAACCCACAAATCCTGGAAGAAACGTGTAGCCATGGAATTCCATGATCTTGTCAGGATTTCAATAACTCAAATTGGAAAAAACCGATTTCTGATCATATCTTTCAGGATCTGATCAGATTTTCTTGAAGATATTATCAAGCTTCTTGACAGGATCTTTGTAGGATTGGACCAGGTTTCTTTGAAGGTTGGGGTGTGTGTGAGTGTAAGTGTAGGTGTGGATATGAGTCTAGTATTCCCTCTTACCTACATTCACCCCCACCCAGACCCAGACCGAGACCCACACTCACACGCACATCCACACCAACCCACACCGACACTCACACCCACACCCACACCTACACAAAACCTTTTTTATAGTGTAGAATAACGTCTCTTTTCATTGAAATGTTTTGAAAAAGGATCTAAAACTTCTTCATATAAATTGTACTTTAAGATTTCATCTCTTAATGCTTTACATTTGATTTATGCTGCCTTTTCCGTGAAGTTTGTGCTATCTTCATGTAAAAAAAAAAACTAATATGATTGAACTTGCCAAACATGATGGTTTATAAAAGCAACAATCTCGAATGATATATTCAACAAGAATAAAAGACTATTTGAAAAACAAGCTTAAACAAAAAGATTCAGCATTTTCTAACCCATTTATTGAGAACGTTATCATCAGATGAAATATCAATAAACAAAGAATTGATCAAACAATCGAAATTAGTCATCATACACTTGGTATTTCTGCTGTTCGATCGACAAAGAACAAAACCAATGGTAATGAACGCCACAAGAGGCATTAATGAATACTAACAAGAATTTCAATTGAAACTAATAGATCAACTATCACAAAATACTCGTGATCTGATGAAACAAAACAAACACCCTTCCTTCGATTAACTGATCGATCAAAACATAATAGTTTAGAACTATACCGATAATCGAAAATAGTTGACTTATCTAAAACGCAAAAAATGTTTAGGACAGAATAGTGATTCATGATAAATAGTAGAAAAAAATTATTTCTTTTTCATTATATGTTGTTTTTTTGGAGCTCAAGATTCATGCTAGCTACCACATTTCATATTCGACTGAAACTCAAATACTTCCTAGGCTTTTCTTTTAAATGTTTACAAACTGTATATAAGACCCGCTTCTATGAATGTTGTCAATAATAAAAATATTAGTGCATCTATGAAGGACACACTGTGACAAATACTAATAGCATATAGTCAAAAAATATATTTACATGATCAATCGCATCTCTCAAAGTTTTCTTTATAAAAATAAAAAATAACTTAACTTTCTCTCTATCTTTTTGTTTTTGATGTATCTGATTCGAATAGTAACAAACAATATCAAGCATTTTTCTATGTACGAAAAAGCAATATAGTTTAATCCCTAATACCCATTTCTCATTCTTGCTTCTTTCAATATCTATATCTACTTAAAAACTTTTTACTACAGACAAAATTTCTTCCATATATTTATCATCATACCTTGAATATGGATTTGGGTGTGAGTTTGAGAATGTGAATTTGTGTTTCAGTTCTTTATACATTCACAGCAGCCATACCCCCCATCCACCGTGAGACTTAAAAAACTTTCAAATTGACTCGATAATACCGAAATTGATATTCAACAATATTTATAAGAACTGTCTTTCTTGATCACAAAAGATGCAAACAATCAAACATCAATTCATTATTTCGAGTATACTTCAAAATTCTCTCAGCGTCTATTTGAATTGAAAATATAATAAATTTTTTATCTATCCTTTTTATTTTTGCATTCAAGATGAGTATAAAAAAAAACCTCTGAATATTCATCCATTTAACAAAGCAAATTGATAGAAAATGCAATATTGACAACTTGCCAACAGTCTCATTCCTTATTCAACATTTTCTATATTTTGAATTCTGCCATTCGCTTGTACTTCGAGATTTCGTACATTGGATAGTTCTGATTTTCGATATTTTACTGCTTTTCTTTCGGATGTTGACTCTCTATAAATATGTTAAAAATTATTCAAAGATGATTAAAATATGGTAATGGAGTCATCGACGTGAGGAATCATCTTCGTATCGTCATTTTCACTTTTGTATTCTTCTCTTAACATGTGAGAATCCATTTTAAACGATTGTAATTATAACGAATTTTTCATAATCATTTCTTTTAATGTTTACTTCCACCAGTGAATTTCGTTATGAAAGTCAGACAATGAACTATTCATATATCTATTGATTAGTAGGCAAACTATTTTATTCGATAAAACAAAGGATGATAGCATTATGTCCTGGATTCTTTTTTTTTTCTTTTTTCTTCTTCTTCTCTTTTTCTTTCCTATTTATGTGTTTGTTAGTCAGTTAATGATTTCAAATATTTCGTCGATCATGATAAACACCATATCTCAAAGAATACTACAGATATAAATATTCATATTTCATTGTTTATTGTTTTTCAGAAATGCCCGAAAAAGGTCCATGTACTGACGTAACATGTGATAATGAAATCAAAGAATTATATGAATGTCATTGTTGTTTACGTCTTGTTTGTTTATATCATTTGAATAAACATGTTGAAATAACAAAAGAAAATAAACAACGATTAGATAATCATCGTAATGAATTAAATACAGTTATATATACACTTACACTAATTGTTGAAGAAAAACTATTGATTATTGAACGTGAACAAAATTTGATTCAACAAGCAAAAAAAATTCTTGATGGATCTAGCAGTTCAATTGATGAACTACAAAATATTTTTGAAAAAATTAATCAAACAATAGCATCAAATCGTTCAGGTAAAAACTAAATTAGATAATCAAGTTTTTTTTATATATTTTTCTTTTGTTAAAGAAGAAATTACGGTGAAAGTCGAACCGTCATTATTAGAAACTAAATATTGTTCTTGTGTTTGCAAATGTAATAAGGAAAACATGAATTCAAATGGTAAAATGAAATTTCTCTCTAAAATATATTTTTTTTTTGTTTTCATTATATTTATTCTTGTTTGTTTCGATCGAACCATAGATACTGGTGTTTAACGAGGAAGCTAGCCGAATTTATTAATCACCATTTCAACTTATATTGATATCAGAAAAATTTCTTAGTAAAAGTAGTTGTAGTTAATGAACCAAGTCATGACTTTTCCACCGAATTTTCGATCTGCAAGTGTCCATAGATATAAAGTTGATGACCCTTAGAATATTCGAAAAGTTTCAGCTGAAAAAAAAAACGTTCATTGATCGAGATATTATATTTTCAAGTAAATTTGATTTTAGCCAGTGCCTATTTATTACAAAGGATACCGCCGGATAAGATCGTAAATCTGCCACCCCCCTAGTTTTGACTTC